>PVKM010004188.1:0-53370 GCA_004027735.1 Carollia perspicillata
AAGGACAGTAAGACTCTGGGACATCTCCAAATTTACCAACATCCGAATCCTAGAGATACCAGAAGGAGACGAGGAAGAGCAAGAATACTATACGGATACAATCAATAAAATATATTTAAAATATAACCTATATAACTTTAATAAAATATGAATAACAATTTGAAATACTCTGAATGGATCTTCAAAGTAGATATGTATGTGTCCAATGAGCATATGAAGATGCTTGATAACATTATTCATCAGATCAGGAAAATGCAAATCAAAACCACAGTGAGATACCACTTCACACCCACTGGAATGAGTATAAATTAAAAAAAGTAGTACTAAATGTTGTTGAGGATATGGAGAAATTGGAACCTTCATACATGCTAGTGCGTATGTAAAATGGTACAGTCGCTTTGGAAAATAGCTTAGCAGGTTCCTCAAAATGTTAATACATAGAGTTGCCATATGACTCACCAATTTTACTCTGACATATTTTATAGTCAAAAGATAATAAAACAGATTTTCACAGAAACTTGTATAAGAATGTTCATAGCAGCATTACTCATAATAGCCAAAAAATGAAAACAACACAAATGTCCATTAATAACTGATCAATAAAATGTGGCACATCCATATACTGGATTATTATTTAGCCATAAAAAGGAATGGAGTTCTGATGCATACTACAACATGCGGAAACCTCAAAAATATGCCAAGTCAAAAAAGCCAATCACAAAAGACCACATATTGTTTATTTCCATTTATTTGAAATGTCCAGAATTGCCAAATCTGTAGAGACAAAAAATAGATTAGCACTGGCCTAGGGTGGGAGGTACAGGGTAATGAATAGTGACTGCTAATGGGTTTGGGGTTTCTATTTGGAAATTGAAAATGTCCTAAGATTAGATTATGGTGGTGCTTGTACTGCTCTGCGAATATGTTAAGAAATGTTGAATTGCGTAGTTTTAATGGATGGATTATATGGTCTGTGAGTTTTAGCCCCAGTTCTGTTTGGGAAAAAAAAGTGATGGCCTTGAATAGAAATCTGTCACAGGCCTTCAGAGAGGAAGCGTGGCTGAGCAGGGCCTTAAAGAATGGGGAAAATTAAATCAGCAGTTTGGAAGACACTTTATGTATGTTTGTATTTGTTTTGCATTTTTGTCTTTAATATATACTCACAATGGAAAAAATAATAGAATTTTAGTTCAAAGTAAGAGATATTCTTCCTACTTCTTGTCTTTGACCTCCCAGATACATCCTACCAACAGCACTTCTTTTCATATATGTAATACATATGTGTATATATTCATATATCTGTGTATATTCTCTCACATAAGTTTATCAAAACAAGATTGTGTGAGAAAGAGCCTGGCTTAAGTAAATCAGGGTAAAAGGAGCGAGAGAATTGTGGTGAGGTTATGAGAGCTGTGGGTTTAGAAATCAGTTCAGTAGACAAAAGAAGGACAAAGTATGCTGTGCCTTTGTAGGAGTTGTCTTCAAAATTGTGCGTAGGTAGGTACTGTGGTGATTACGAAGATATTGGAGCCCATTTCGTTTTCTTCAGGAGCAGCTTGGTTGGAAATGTGACCAGCACACATAAGTAAGAAAAAGACTAGAGCCGTAAGAGCTCTGAGCTCTCCGGAGAGCATTTTATGGGACTGAATTCGGGGTATGATTTTTTTAAACCATGAATATATGGTTTAAAAAAATATATGGGTAGTTAAGTAGAGATGTATGGACAGTAAAATGCAATCTGTCTTTGAACACTACAAGGAAATTTATATAGGCAAAATGGAACATTTGTATAGCAACTAGGTCTAGATAAGGCTGTGATAATGCCTGGTATTTATTGAATGGTGCCAGGATTCTAAGGCTGTGGCAAACAGTGAGGTGTTTGTAAATATGTTGAATTTGTTTACTTCTCCAAGGGTTTTAATCTTGTTCTCTGTATCTTCAGAGCCTAGTCCAGTGCCTGGCACATAGCAAGCCGGCCAGTAAATATTTAAGTGGATAATTTCCAAAGTCCTTTTTTATCAATGGTATATGAGAATCCTTCCTTCAGTAGAGGTTGACATAAAGTTTGGCTCAAATCACCTTCCCTGCAGCCATTGAGAGACAACTTCATTTCACTACAGCACCATAATTCATGCTTTGCCATTTTTATAGATTCCCCGTGTCTTTAGTTTAGTCACATAAGCTACTTTATTCCCATTCCACCCCATCTTATCCTGACCTTGGCCCATTTAGCCCTGTTTTCCTTTCTTGTCTTTAGTGGAAACTGCTTGAGAAATTAGTGTCCAAGTTCAAAAACATGCTCTGTCCCCCTTATTTTTCTGAACACAAGTTCATAGTCCCACTACCCCATTTGTTTGTCTCATTTCAAAGTAATGCCTGAGCTTTAAACACTCTTGCTATATTTTTTGTTGTTTATAAATTAGTCTTAGCTCCTTGTATTCGGTTGTATGCTCGAGGGAGAGTCAAAACGGGTGTCAAAGAGGAATCCATGGGCGCTGGTAACTGGCTAGATTTAAAAACATGAGACAGCTAGGGATGTCACAGAAGATCCAAACCCAGATAATATTAACGCCATCAAGAGGCAGTGAAAACATGGATATAGGCCAAGAAGTTTCTGAGAAGTAGAGTAGCAGCTAAGGTATTAGTACAGGCACACTTGGAGATAGTGCAGCTTTGGTTCCAGACCATTGCAGTAAAGTGAATTGTAATATCTTTATTGGTGGAGAATCTTTCCAATTCAGTTTGTAAAAAATGCAACTTCTGTGAAGTGCAACAAAGCAAAGCGCAGTAAAAGGCGGCCTGCTGTGTCAGTGCTTTAAAGAATCAACCCATTTCTCTTTGTTAGACTGAACACAGAATTTTTTTCACAAGTGATGTGAACGGTCCCGTTCACTGTGGGCCACCTGTATGTCAGTCACTGATCCACTTGCTTTAAAATGTATTATGTAAGCTTCACATTGCCAGGAAGGTTCGTAGGCAAGAAAACTGAGGCACAGGTATTCACACTGGAAAAGTGGTAAAGCTAGGATTTGAGTCCAGGCCTCTCTGATTCCTAAACCCATACTTTTTAAAGTCAGATTTATTGGAGTATAATTTACATGTAGTAGAACCTACCTTTTTAGAAGTGTTTAGTTCAATAAATTCGGGCAAATGCACATAGTAGCATAACTACCACTACATTTACATCACCCTGAAAAGTTCTTTCAAGTCTTTGTTTTTTTTTTTAAGATTTTATTTACTTTGAGAGAAAAAGGGAGCAAAACATCAATGTGTGGTTGCCTCTGGTGCCACCCTACCTGGGGACTTGGCCTGCAACCCAGGCATGTGCCCCTGACTGGGAATCGAACCAATGACCCTTTGGTTCACAGGCTGGTGCTCAATCCACTGAGCCACTCCAGCCAGGACATCAAGTTTTTTTGTAGTCAATCTCTTCCTTCCCCTTCCAGCCCTTGGTAACCACTGATTTGTGTTCTGTCAGAGTATTGCTCTTTCCAAAATGTTAAGTAAATGGAATCGTATGTAGCCTTTTGTTTCTGGCTTCTTAGCCTGTTGTCACATGTACGGGTAGTTACTCCTTTTTGTTGCTGAGGTTATTCCACTCTACTGGTATATTATGGTATGGCCATTTGTTCCCTGGTTGATGGATGTTACATTGTTTCCAGCTAAACACTAGTATTAGTTGTTTTTTTTTTTTATTTTAGCCATTATTTTAGATACATAGTTGTATCTGAGTATTTATTTCATTGTAGTTTTTAATTTGCATTTTTTAATGTCTGTGAATGTTGAGCATCCTTTTCATGTGTTTATTTGCCTTCTGAATATTGTCTTTGGTAAATCATCTTCAATTCTTTTGAAGATGCCTATTGAAAAATTGAACTAGATGCCTATTTTCAATTTTTTTGTCTTAGGAGCTGAATATTTAAAAGAATTCTTCATATACAAGGTCTGTCCAGAAAAAATCTAGCCATTGTTAATATAATGAGAACAGTTTGCATGACATCAGTAAAACGTGGCAGCCAAGGAGAGTGGACTGGGATGTGCATGTGTGAACAATGACGACTTCACTGTACCAGTCATTGGGGGCAGTAGATGAGGTTGAGTGAGCATGTGTACTGTGTGGCTGTCGCGTTCAAAATGAGCGAGTAGAGCAACGAATCTGCATCACATTTTGCATTAAGCTTAAACATTCCTCCTCGGAAACTATTCTGATGATTCAGATGGTCACAGCTATGGGCTTCTGGTGATTGGCAGCTTCATCACAACAATGCACCCACTCATGCATCATATCTCATGAGAGTTTTTTGGTGAAATATCAGTGGAGGGTAAATGCAGGCAACTGTAATTGTACAACAATAAAATAATATTTAAAAGAAAAAGAAACATCAAATCACTCAGATAACTCAGCCCCTGTACAGCCCAGATTTGGTGCCCTGCGACTTCTGGCTTTTCCGAAAACTAAAATCACTTTTGAAAGGGAAGAGATGTCAGACTGTCAGTGAGATTCAGGAGAATACGGTGGGGCAGCTGATGGCAATTGGGAGAATTGTGTGAGGTCCCAAGGTCAGTCCACTTTGAAGGAGACTGAGGCATCATTGACCTATGTACAGTGTTTCTTGTATCTTGTATCTTCTTCAATAAATGTCTCTTTTTCATATTACATACCTTTTGGACAGACCTCATATGCTGGGTACAAGCCCTTATGAGATACGTATTTTGCAAATATTTTATTAACTGCCTTTCAAGGGGTAAGAGTTTTTACTTTTGATGAAATTCAGTTTATATCATTTTTTTCTTCTGTAGTGTGTGCTTTTTGTTTTCTTTTTTCTTTTTTTTAATTTTTATCGATTATGCCATCACAGTTCTCCCATTTCCCCCTTCATTCCCCTCCACCCCGCACACCCCCTCCCACCCACACTCCCCCCACTTTAGTTCATGTCCATGTATCATAAGTTCTTTAGCTTCTACATTTCCCACACTACTCTTGCCCTCTCCCTGTCTATTTTCTCCCCACTGTCTATGCTACTTATTCTCTGTACCTTCTCCTCACCCTCTCCTCCCACTCCCCTGTTGCTAACCTTCCATTTCTGTGGCTCTGCTTCTGTTTTAGGTGACTGCTTAGTCTGCTTTTGTTTTTGGTGTGGATGTTAATAACTGTGAATTTGCTGTCCTTTTACTGTTCATATTTTTATCTTCTTTTTCTTAGGTAAGTCCCTTTAACATGTCATATAGTAAGGGCTTGGTGATGATGAACTCCTTGAACTTGATCTTATCTGAGAAGCACTTTATCTGCCCTTCCATTCTGAATGAAAGTTTTGCTGGATAGAGCAGTCTTGGATGTAGGTCCTTGTGTTTCATGACTTGGAATACTTCCTTCCAGCCCCTTCTTGCCTGTAAGGTCTCTTTGGAGAAATCAGCTGACAGTCTGATGGGAACTCCTTTGTAGGTAACCGTCCCCTTATTTCTTGCTGCTTCTAGAATTCGCTCCTTCATTTTAATCTTGGCTAATGTAACTATGATGTGCCTTGGTGTGTTCCTCCTTGGATCCAACTTCTTTGGGTCTCTCTGAGCTTCCTGGACTTCCTGGAAGTCGATTTCCTTTGCCAGTTTGGGGAAGTTCTCCTTTACTATTTGTTCAAATAAGTTTTCCACTTGTTGCTCTTCCTCTTCCCTTTCTGGTACTCCAATAATTCGGATGTTGGAACGTTTAAAGATGTCCTGGAGGTTCCTAAGCCTCTCCTCATTTTTTTGAATTCTTGTTTCTTCATTCTTTTCTGCTTGGTTGTTTGTTTCTTCCTTCTGGTCTACTCCATTGATTTGAGTCCCAGTTTTCTTCCCATCACTACTGGTTTCCTGTGCATTTTCCATCATTTCACTTATGAAGGTCTTCATTTGTTCATCTAATTTGCGACCAAAATCAACCAATTCTGTGAGCATCCTGATTAACAGTGCTCTGAACTGTGCATCTGATAGGTCGGCTATCTCTTGCTTGCTCAAAAGTATTGGCTCTGGGACTCTGAGCTTTTCTTCTGTTTGAGTCATTTTTGGTCAGGTGGCGCCTGTTGCGTATGAAGGGCACAGCCTTAGGTGTTCACCAGGGCGGGGCAGCCTAGTCGCCAAGTTGTGACGCTATCAGTCAGGTTGAATGGTTGTCAACTTCCGTATTTCAGTTTTCTGTGTTCTGGTTGTGTTATTGTTTATAAATATTTGTTGTCCTTAATCTTGGTTGTGAGAGGAGGTACAGTGTTTCCACTTACGCCTCCATCTTGGCCGGAAGTCTGCTTTTTGTTTTCTATCTAGGAGATGTTTGCCTAACTTAAGGTCACAAGGATTTTCTTTTGTGTTTTCTTCTTGACGTTTTGTAGTTGAGTTCTTACACTTAAGCATATGCTCCACTTCAGGTTAATTTTTTATGTGGTGTGAGGTGAGGTTGAGGTGTTTTGCCTACAGATGTCCAGTTGTTCCTTCACACAGCCTACAGCCATAACAACTGCACAGTCCTGCCTCCCCAGTCTTGTCCTTTATTAAGTATGTGGCTGTATACAAGTTAAGTCCTCCACATCTCCTGCTCAGAGCATGGAGTCTCATGAGGATTAAAGAGAACGTGGAGCAGCACCTAGTACAATGTCTGCAATTTGGTAGGCATTCAATCAGTGATAGCTGTAACTGTAATTGTAAAATTACTTTTTAAAAACCTCATTCATTTTATTCCGCCAACATACGGAACACCTGTTATGTGTGTTGGTGGTATAATAGTAAATAAAGTTCCTATTTTTATGATGATTACATGCTGTTCATTAATATATAAATCACAAAAGATGGCCTTAATATAATTTTATTAAATGACATTAAAGTTGGGGATGCATTTTGGTGCAGTTTTGAAATCTTACAGTTAATATCTAAGCCCTGTAGTAAGATATTAATTTTAAAATGAGGTTCTACAGATGTCTTAGAAGAGGAATCAGTCAGCCTTGGAAATGTAGTGGCAAACAGGGGAACCTATCTCTAGCATCGTCCAAGGAGAGACTATTCTGAGCCAGTTCCCATATATTCCTAGCCTTTGAAAGGTTAAATTTTAAAATGTGATACTTTACATAATGTGGCTCTGAGTGCCCAATTAATGATGACTTACGGGATGTGTTGAAGGCAGGGCAGGGGCTTCAGAATTAGACTTGGAGTTTAGTGCCTGCTTTGCTTCTCTAGCTCTGAGGACTTGGGCAAGTCGCTTCCTGTCTCTGCTCCCCGTACAGTTTCTCTGTACCCCGTTTACAGCAACGTTAGCATTAAACAAGGTCACTCTTACCAAGGGCCTGGCCCCGGCACACCTTATTTCTCTTCATCCATCTATAGTGTAAACTGTAAAGAATTTTATTTATGTAGAGTTCTGGTTTATTTTCAGAATCGTCTAAAAGAAATTGAACAAAATCTCTCTAAAATAATGAAACTTGATAATGAAATTAAAGCCTTGGAAAGCCGAAAGAAGCAAATGGAGAAAGATAATAGTGAACTGGAACAGAAAATGGAAAAGGTTTGTGGTGGTACAATTTAGTTCTTCTTCAAAATTCTGGGATTATTGTAGCGAACCTCATTTTGAATCCATTCTGCCACTTATTTTAAGAGAAACCTGTGCATCGTGATGTTTGTCTTCCTTCCATGTGTATGGTAAAAGGAAGGATATCGAATACACTTTGGTTTGTATTGTATACCTCAGAGTGCTGTTTTACACTTGTTCATTAAAGCTCTTTATTTTGGTTCCGCGTAGGTTTTTCAAGGGACTGATGAGCAACTAAATGATTTATATCACAATCACCAGAGAACAGTAAGGGAGAAAGAAAGGAGATTGGTAGACTGTCAGCGTGAACTGGAAAAATTAAATAAAGAATCAAGGCTTCTCAATCAAGAGAAATCAGAACTACTTGTCGAACAGGGTAGGATGAAGTGTTTACTTGATCTTACTGTAATACTAGGCATTTTTGGCATTAATGAAGAATCTCCAGGGAATTATGCTAAGTGAAAAACACTAGTCTCAAAATATCATATACAGTGTGTTTCCATTTATGTAACATTTTTGAAATGCCAACATTTTAGAAACAAAGGGCAGATTTGCCCTGGCCGGTGTGGCTAAATGGTTAGAGCATCATCCCGTACTCAAAGGGGTTATGGGTTCGATTCCTGGTCAGGGCACATATCTAGGTTGTGGGTTCATCCCCAGGCTGTGTGGGTACAAAGGCAATTGTTCAGTGCTTCTCTCTCATTGACATTTCTCTCTTCTCTAAAAAAGCAAATGAAAATGTCCTTGGATGAGGATTAAAAAAAAAGAAAGAAATGAGGACTAGGTTAGTGGTAGCTAGGGTTACTGAGTAGGGGGAGGGGCAGGAGAAAGGTTAGTGTGGCTATGCTTATAAAAGCATCAAGAAGGTTTCTTGTGGCATTGGAACTGTTTCGTGTCTTGACGGTTGTGGTAGAGAGATCAGCCAGCGCACACAGGTGGTACAATTGCATAGAACTCAGTATGCACACATGCAATACAGATGTGTACAAGTAGAATTGGGGAAATCTGAATAAGATTGAGGGATTGTATCAGTGTCTGTGTCCTGGTTGATGTCTTATAGCAGGCCCCCTAATAACTGTTACAATGTTTTTGAGACGCATAGAAACTTAACTCTTGTCTATATCAAGTAGTCTATGGTAAATTTGATTTTGTTATGTCATTCCACTTAAAGTTGCAAAATCTATCCATGACTTTAAGTGAGGATTTGCTTTATAGTTTTGCAAAATGTTACTAAAAGAAAACAGTTGTCTACTCACAATAACTCTGACACCGGGTGTGTGCATTTTTTCATACCAAGCAAGACTCCAATTCTTGTCAACTGGATGTCCTATAATTTAATTAATTAGGTTCTAACACTAACTGTCCAGAATTAGCATAGACCCCACAGATTAAGGACTCAGTCCTTGAGACTGCCTTCTACTTCCATTGCCAGTTGTAAGGTCCAGGTTGTCTGTCATCTGTACTTCGAACCAAAGGACTGTAAGTCAGTCATTCCCACAACCCCTTCCTCGGGTTCAGTAGTTTGCTGTAGCAGCTCATAGTACTCAGGGGAACACTATTACCAGTTTATTGCAAAGAATACAGCTCAGAAGCAGCCAAAAGGAAGAGATGCATAGGGCAAGATATGGGAAAGGGGTGTGGCCCTCTCCTGCACCACCATGTGTTCACTAGCCTGCAAGCTGTCTGAACCTCATTGTTTAGGGGCTTTATGGAAGTTCCGTTGTGTAAACATGATTGATTATATTACTGGCCATTGGTGATTGAACTGAATCTTCAGCTTCTCCCCAGAGTTGGGGGAGAAGGTACTGAAAATTCCTACTCTGTAATACCATAGTTGGTTCCTTAGATAACCAGTTCCCATCCTCCAGGAGACAGCTTGTTAGAATAAACTCAGGTGTGGTTAAAAGGGACTTACAATGAATAACAAAAGACACTCATCTTGCCTCTGTCACTCAGAAATTCTTAAGAGTTTTAGGATCTCTGTGGGGAATGAGGGGCAAAGATCAAATACATATTTTTTATTATATTACAGTATCACAGTTACCATTTGGGGAAACTGGGCAAAGAATAAGAGATTTTGCTGTATTATTTTTTTACAACTGTATGTGAATGTATAATTATCTCAATTTTTAAAAAATCAGCTAAAAATGAATTATGCTTTTTAAGGTCGTCTACAGCTACAGGCGGATCGCCATCAAGAAAACATTCGTGCTAGAGATTCATTAATTCAGTCTTTGGCAACACAGTTAGAATTGGATGGCTTTGAGCGTGGACCATTCAGTGAAAGACAGATTAAAAATTTTCACAAACTTGTGAGAGAGAGACAAGAAAAGGAAGAAGAAACTGCCCACCAACTGATGGTAAATATTGTTATTTTCTTTGTTTGTGTCAGGTTCTGTAGTTGAATAGTTTTAATCTTTGGATGGGCCTTATTTTGTCTTATTTTTGGATTAGTGTTAGGATAGAATCTGCTAAAAGGTAGAAGAAACTTTTATGGAAGCAATCTGTTTAATGTATATAAGGCTAAAAATATGGAAGACAATGCAGACCTACATTTTTAAAGCTACTGGTAAAGAAAAAGCTAGTTTGGACTTAATAATGATTATCTCTGGTTGATACTTTTTCATATTTTTCTTAATGTGCATGTAATACTTTTACAATGAAGAAACTTCTACTTAATGAATTGTTTAATGAAAAATTGTTAATACTCATTCTTATGTATCTAGAATGACTTTGCAGAAAAAGAAACTGTGAAACAAAAACAGATAGATGAGATAAGGGATAAAAAAATTGGACTGGGAAGAATAATTGAGCTAAAGTCGGAAATCCTCAGTAAGAAGCAGAATGAGCTGAAAAATGTGAAGTGCGAATTACAGCAATTGGAAGGATCTTCAGACAGGATTCTTGAACTGGACCAGGAGCTCACGAAAGCTGTAAGATGTAATATTTTAAGGTGTAAGACATTTAGAATCTTGCATTTTGAAGTATCTGTTGTAAATACTAAGATTATGGCATGTTAACTAAAAGATCAGCTTGTTTAACGATCTCATGTAAAATGAATTCATCCAAATATCTTAACCACTCAGCTCTTTGGTTCTGGAACCCAGTGGATTAAAACTTAGAATCACCTAGGAAGCTTTTAGAAAATACGTATGCTTAGACCTTACTTCAGACCTCCCAAATCCAACTCTTTTAGGGCATGGAAATGTGCATTCAAACCAAAACTAGGTTATTATGAAGTTATGTTGATTAAGAATCACTTAAGTTAAAAAAACAAGTACTCTTTTTTTGTCTACGTTCAATACATTGCAGATTTTATAATATTTTTGCCATGTTGTCACTTTTTCTATGGTGGAGACTTTCTTAGCCCATCTATTTTCATGAATTTCTAAATTTTCTTCCTTCTTTCTAATCTGTTCCCTCTTGTCTTCACCACTAAAGTAAGCATCTGAAAGCTTGGCAGATTCCCCTCTCAGATCCCATTTGATCATTTAAATAAATACTCCTTTTTGCTCCCTAACTTAACATCTAGTGTACATTTTTGTCAGTGTAGCCCTTCATCGCCATGTTGTCTTGTTGTGATGGGGAGGCATTGGTCAGGGCCAGCATGACTCTGTTTTTATAGCCTCTCCGCGCCAGGCAGTGCAGTGGGCTACACGGGTGCTTGATAAATACTCACGTATTGACTGGAGAGTCATGAAACTATATATTAATACTTAGACACATTTCTCTTAATTTTTCCCTAATTCTCATTCTCTCCCATCTTCCCCCCACCCTTTGACCCTTCCAGATTTATTTACTAATTCTCTGGTATTATAACATAGTAAGGTAACTTCATGATTTTCCTTAAAAATCTTATTCATACTTATGTTGTTTTTTGTCTGTTGGATAAAAGCAAACTAATATTTTGACCATTTGGAGTAAGTTGACTTCTAATACACTTTGCCATTGTCTCAACATAAATCATATAAACCTGTGCATTTGTTTGAATTATTGATAAGGAACATGAGCTTAGCAAGGCTCAGAAAAACAGCAATGTAGAAACTCTAAAAACAGAAGTAACAAGTCTTCAAAGTGAGAAAGCAGACCTAGACAGGACGGTGCGTAAACTGGACCAAGAGCTGGAGCAGCTGAACCATCACACAGCAACACGCACCCAGTTGGAGATGCTGGCCAGAGACAAAGTATGACCTTTCTCTTCTAATTGTACTTTCCCGTATTGCAAATAGCTTATCGTACATTCGTAATTGGGGCTAAGTGAGCTTAATACTCTATAAAATAGACTTTCAAGCTTAAAAACTATTTTCTCATTATAAAAAATTAATAATACAGAAGTGTATATACACAAATACATGTGTACATTGTTGTTAATTTTTACAACTCATACAGAAGTTTTAATTTTTACATCATCAGACTTGTTACTCTTTTCTCTTATGGTTAGAAAGGTCATCTCCACTCTAAGACTAAGAAATTGCATCTTTCTTTCTTGCATTTTTAGTAGTTTTAAGCCTAGAACTTTAATCAATCTAAAATTTATTTTTGTTCTTGATATAATGTGGAAATACTGAACTTTACTTTTTTAACATTTTTTTCTATAGGCTGACAAAGATGAACAAATCAGAAAAATAAAATCTAGGCACAGTGATGAATTAAATTCATTGTTAGGGTATTTTCCTAACAAAAAGCAGCTTGAAGACTGGCTTCATAGTAAATCAAAAGAAATTAATCAGACCAGGGACAGACTTGCTAAATTAAAGTAAGTAATAGAAATTTCTTATTTCATGCTTTCATTTTTAATTGTTCAAAAATCATTGATTGTCATGAAATGGCATGTCTTGTTAATTGACTTTGATTCTCCTATATTTTACAAAGCAAGTAAAATGATAATGAGTAGTGATTTGGGAGCTTCTTGTTCCTCAAAAGTTTGTAGAATTAAGTGAGAGGATTAAACTGTTAAAATTCTTCTTTATAAAAGGTGAGACCTGAGACTATAAAACACCTAGAAGGAAACGTAGGAGAAAAGCTTTATTATATTGAAATTGACACTCATTTCTAGATACAACAACAGAAGGACAGTCAGTGAAAGCAAAATAGACGAATAGGGCTACATCTCACTTAAAAACAGCAAAAGAAACAGTAAATGGAAAAAGACCACCTGCGGAAGGAGAGACAATATTTGCAAACCATGTATCTGATAAGGGGTTAATATCCAGAATACATAAAGAACTCCTACAACTCAACAATTTTAAAAAACTGGATTTTTTAATGAGCAAAGGACTTGAATAGATATTTCTCCATAAAAGATATACAGATGGGCAACGAGCATGTGAAAAGATACTCAACATCACTAATCATCAGGGAAATGCAAATCAAAACATTTCACTTCACACCGGTTAGGATGGCCACTAGGAAAACGAGAAACTAGCCAAGTTTTGGTGAGAACGTTGAGAAACTGGAACCCCTGTGCACTGTCAGTGGGAATGAAAAATGGTGCAGCTGCTGTAGAACACAGTGGAAGGGTCAAGACGAAGTATGTGTGCACTCATGCACATTTGTCCAAAACGGATTTCTCAAGAGTGTCTGTTTCACCTATGTGCAGTCCACTCCGATACACGGGTATTCTGTTCTGTTTTGTTTTGTTAAAACGTGCTGAGATGTTCATTAAATCGATTACATGACTTGCCTTACAACTGCAAAATAAGAAATTCCAATCTATGTCATCAGGGAGGTTGGCTAGGATGAAATTTAAGAGTTGGAGTGGAGATAAACGGTACTAGTGAGCAAAGTCTTTGAATGAGAAGGAATGAATGATCAAGACGTAAGTAGATGACAGCAACAAGGAGGGGACACAGGAAAAGTTTGCAGGAAGTAGGGAAGTGATTGTGAAGAGATTCGAAGGGAATTAGGAGGACGGACGTTTTCCCTTCTCTTCCTCCAGTAGACCCAACAAGCGCATTCTCCTTGCTGGGGCTCTTACCCTGCATGACAAGACCGTGCACCCTGAGAAACCAGGCAGAACGCCGCCTGCACTACACGTTTCTCTGGGAGCAGGCCCATGACCGCTGATGGCAAGTGAGTCCATGTCCGAGGGAGAGAGTTCAGGGGAAGTGACAGTTGCCAGAATTTCTAAAGGAAAGTACTTGGGCACAGCAAACCCTGCAATATTTGTTGGCAGAATTTGTCGTATATCTACCTACTCAGACTTTTCAGACTCATTTCTCATGTTTTAAAATTGTCACCCATGTTTATTATTTTATAGCAAGGAACTAGCTTCAGCTGAGCAAAATAAAAGTCATATAAATAATGAACTAAAAAGGAAAGAAGAGCAGTTGTCCAATTATGAAGACAAGCTATTTGATGTTTGCGGTAGCCAGGATTTTGAAAGTGATTTAGACAAGCTTAAAGAAGAAATTGAAAAATCTTCAAAACAACGAGGTAAGTTACACCTGCTTTACATCAAGGCACTGTGACACTTAGGCATTTTCACTGACAGATAACTAAGGATGGGAGATTTAAAAACTTGGTCCTGGCGCCAATGGCTTAAGTTTTAGTACTGGTTCTAGAACTTAACTTGCTGTGTGACTTTGTGCTAATTATTGAAAACTTCCTGTACTTCAAGTTTATCATCCAAGGACATAATTACCTACCACCTAGGCTGTTACGGAGGAAGAAATGAGATTACAGATAAAAATCTTAGAAGTTCCTGGCACATAATTAGCTCTAAAATTTTATACTTTTTGTGTGTTATCAGAAAATCTGAATGTATTGTGGTAGCCAGGATTTTGAAAGTGATTTAGACTGGCTTAAAGAAGAAATTAAAAAATTTGGAAAAATATTTAAATATCAGAGAATTAAAAGAAATAATGTGTTTATAAAGCAAGAAGAATAATCATATATTGAAGAGGTTGTAACCATATTGACAAAACTGTATTTTATTTTCTCCTCACTGGAAATATATTTATTTTCTTAAAATAGCCATGCTGGCTGGAGCCACAGCAGTTTACTCCCAATTCATTACTCAGCTAACGGACGAAAACCAGTCCTGCTGCCCCGTCTGTCAGAGAGTTTTTCAGACAGAAGCCGAATTACAAGAAGTCATCGGTGATTTACAGTCTAAACTGCGGCTGGCTCCAGACAAACTCAAGTCAACAGAATCAGAGCTAAAGAAAAAAGAGAAGCGGCGAGACGAGATGCTGGGGCTCGTGCCCATGAGGTGAGGCTGGGCCCACTCCATCACCTGGCACAGGTGCAGCATCACCTGCAGCAGCAGCAGCAGGGCAGCAGGGGCGCTGCTCCCATGCCTGGCACGTGGTGGCCCCTCACAGCACATGCCAATGAATCCCAATTAGAGGCAGCATGCTGAGCCATTGCGCCCTGTCTCATGCTGTTTATACGACAACGAGAAACCCTTACCTTGTTTCCTTTTTCGTTTTTTTTTTTTCTAAAAATAAATTTGCTTCTCAATCTAGTCACGGGGCAGACAGATAAAATTGCGCCTGTGTGTGAGTGTGTTTTAATTCCTTAGGCTTGGCTTGAGGGCAGAAATTTTGACAGATTTAGAACTGTTTGCTGATAAGTAACTTTCTACACACAGCAAAAGATTTAAAGTACTGAAAAGCTCTCCCAGGAGGCAGATTTTAAACTGTATTATGTCTTTCCCACTTTCAAAAAGAAGGAATCCTAGATGGTTTCTATTCTTTATTTTTCCTCATGCTTGTGCAAGAAATTCAGATGATGGTCTATTTGTAAATCAAGTCAAATCAGAAAGTGTGTCATGATTGCTGGGGCGCCTCCCAGACAGAGCTGGTCACAGAGACCAGTAAGACATGATGTCCTGGAAAAGGAGACAAGCTTTCAGAATTGGGGTATTTAGGAAGCTGGGCTTAAACTAAAGGGTTTATTTTAACAAGTGCATTATTTTAGAAGAGAGAAGCCAGCGGACTACAGAATGAGAATAGGATTTTGAGAACAACATGGGAGGGGGTATGCAAACTACAGGGAAGGAAGCTGGTTCATTCAGCTCAGTTTAGAAAAGGAAAGAGAGGGAAGTGAGAACAGTGCGTGTGCAGGGACGGAGAGAATGACCTGTGCTGCAGTGGAGGCGTGTCTGGAGTAGGTCAGTTATCTGTAGGGCTGATTCCCACACATTGGGAAGATGGGGCTATATGGTGTTCAGGTCTGGTTACAGCTCTCTCTGATTGTGATGGGGAGCCGTGCTGAGGGATTTGATCAACAACGTATTTTAGGAAAAGTAATCTAAAGTTAATGTATTGAATGGAGGAGAGAGAAAAACTGTGGAAGCAGGAAAACTAAAAGGATCTGTTGTCCTAGAAAACCAGAGAGGAGTTTCAGGAAGAGCAGGAGAGGTCTAAGAACATGTGCTGTATGTTCGCCAGCTCCCAGGATGGTCCCCAGTGTTCCCTGCCTCCTGGCGTTCACAGTCGTCTATAGGCTTCCCTCACATTCCAGGACTGGCCTGTGTCACCGATAAAATACGACAGCGGTGATAGCACATACGTCCCTTCCGGGATTCGGTCATGTGGGGCACTCAAGCTTTCTGCCCCCTTTTCTCTCTCTTGGATCTGGGGGAAGCCAGCGGTCATGGTATGTGACAAGCCCTGTGGAGGGACCCACTTGGCCTTTGAACAACCGTTTGGAAGCAGCTTCTCTAGCAGTCGGACCTTGAGGTGACTGCAGCCCTCGCTGTCAGCTTAACTGCAGCTTCAACAAGAAACCCAAATCAGTACCCAGAGAGCTGCTCCCGATTCTCATATCTGTGAGAAATAAGTGCCGTTGTCTTAAGCTGCTAAGTTTTGGGCTATTTTGTTGTGTGGCAATAGATAGCTAATATAATCATGAAGGGTGAAGCCAGATTATTGCAGATTACAGAGAGAACGTGACATGGAGACAAAAGCAGTAGTTTATGAATAAAAAGGAAAAGGAATAAAACAGTATCTTGAAAAGCAAAAAATCAAGTAAAGGTAAAATTTAAGGTTGGCAGAAATTTAAGTGTACGTCAGTGAAATAGGAGCTCAGTTCTGTGTCACACTGATGTATGGTAAACGGCAGAAATCAGCACTGCATTCTATTTCGGGACCTTTGCCGTCCGGGCTCCCCTTCTCAGAGGTAGGCGCCTGGTGCCTGCCTTACTCACTGTTGTAGTTTCCTAATTCTTTGTGTATTGTAACTTTGTAACTACTTGCTGAATGAATGAGATCTGCAGTATCTGTTCTACTTATTTATTGCTGTGTAACAAACCTCCTTAAATTTAGTGCCTTACAGTGATGATCTCCAGGTTCTCCCGGGCTTGGTGTTCAAGATGGCTCAGTCACGGGGCGGGCGGCGATGCCGACTGTTGGCTGGGAGCCCAGCTGGGGCTGTTGAAACAGAATGCCTTCGTGTGGCTTCCTCATGTGTCATGGGCTTTTGGCAGTATAGAGTGGCCGGGTTACCAAAGGAGGTGTCCTAGCAGCAAGTATTCCCAGAGACTGGAAAGAGAAGCTTTCCAGTAAGTCCATTAAGGCCTGAGCCCCAAAATGGGCACAGTGTTACTTCTGCCGTTTCTGTCGGTCAAGGTAGTCACAGAGCCCGCCCAGATTTAGCAAGTGGACAGAGACTGCGCCTCTCGATGGAGGGAGTGGGATAGTATTTGTGGGCAACTTTTTTTCTCTTTATTAGAAAGAAACCTCGATTTGTTGTCCCACTTATTTTTATTTATGCGATCAGTGGTTGACTCTTGTACCGACTGGGGGTCCAACCTGCAACCTGGTCATATTGGGATGACGCAGGGCTGCAGCCAACCCAGTACACACGACAGCCCAGGATCTGGAGTGGCACCTGTGTGCTGTTCTAGTCACTGCACATAAAATAATCTGGAGCTAAAAATTAAATATGTAGTCAGTTAGGTGTCAGTAGTACTATGGAGAACAATACAGCAGGGTAGGGCATAGAGACTATCTGAGGGGTGTTAGGGGGGAGCAGCTGGTGAAGGTGGCATCTGAGCGGAGACCTTAGTGCGGTGAGGGAGCCTGCCATGCAGCTGTCCAGGAGAAGAGCACTCCAGACAGCACAGGATCCATGAGCGTGTTTGACCTGAACGCCAGGGGAGAAGGTGGTTGAACATGAGCCCAGAGAGGTAGTAAAGAGCCAGATTTTGGTTACTCTCTTTGAGGAAAAGAATACTTTCATTTAAAGCCCAAACTTACAAACACTTAATATAAGAGCACCATCATGAGTAAAATGTCAGATGAAAATATACCTGTTTTTTTTTAATCCTCACCCAAGGACATGTTTATTGATTGTAGAGAGTGGAAGTGGGGGGTGGCGGGGAGAGAAGTATCGATGTGAAAGAGAGACATCTATCAGTTGCCTCCTGTACACACCCTGACTAGGGATTAAACCCACAACTAGGTATGTTCTCTGACTGGTAATTAAACCTACCACTTTCTTGTGTACAGGACAACATGCAGCCACCTGAGCCACCTGATCAGGACTGAAAATATATCTGTTTATCATTTTGCTTAGTACTGACTCAGTTTCATGTATTATAGCACTTCATTTAAATAAAAGCTCAACTAATATTTTTCCCCATTTCTCCAAAAGGTGTTTTCAGTACCATATCTGTGTTGGTCATTTTTACATATAATCCATTTGGAAAAGAAATGTCATCACAAAAATAGATAAATTTGTGAGTTTTTAAAAAATTTTTTAAAAAACAAAACAGAACTCTAATAGATCTCAGTAGCCCACTCTCTCAGGAAATATCTTGACTTTTTCTTAGGATACTTAATTTTAAGCATCTTAGGTAATCATCAAAGGCACCACGACCTGGGCCACAGCGATAAGGGGTTTTTTGTGTGCAGGTAAAATAGGGTGAAGACTGTGAGTGGGCGCCTGTTCTCCACAAAACGTCCCAGTCAAGTGAATGTTTGATTGTCATTTGACTATCATAGCTGTGTCACTTTTTAGGTACTGGGCACATAATTTAAAACCAACTTGTGCCCTGGCTGGTGTAGCTCAGCGGATTGAGCGCTGGCCTGTGAACCAAAAGGTCGCAGGTTCGGTTCCCAGTCAGTGCACATGCCTGGGTTTTGGGCCAGGTCCCCAGCAGGGGGTGTATGAGGGGCAACTGATCATTATATCTCTCGAAAGTTGATGTTTCTCTTCCTCTCTTTCTCCCTCTCTACCCCCTCTCTATAAAAGTAAATAAATATTTAAAAAACAACAACTTATAATCTATGATCACAACATTTAGGAAGTAATGTGAGCATGGAATTATTCATAATATGCATACCTTCATATTTACTTAGGGAATTTTTTCATTTCTTTCATGATTTCTTAGTCATAGCATGGACTTTTAAAAAATCATTGGGTATGCAGGAGCTTACCCTTGAGTCTGTAGTTTTTCCTTTGGTTTGTTATAAGACTCCCATTAGAAACCAATTTAATTTATTGTACTAATTTAATTTAATTAAGAATTTAAGAATTTTTTTTTACCCTCACCCAAGAACACAGTTGTTGATCATAGAGAATGGGGGAAAGAGAAAGAGAAGGAGAGAAGCACTGATGTGAGAAAGAAACATAGGTTGGATGACTTTCATACAAGCCCCAACTGGGGACCAAACCCACAACCCAGGCATGCGCCCGGGCTAGGACTTGACCTGTGACCTTTCAGATTGCAGGGTGACACCGAACCGAAGCACAATGGCCAGGGCAAGAATTTGGAATTTTTCAAAATAAACTTGATAGCTTTTTTAAAAGATAAAATGCAAGTTTTATTCTTCCAGAGGTGTCCGCTTCATAAATTATATAAATGTCTATTCATTATGTTGTGTACCTGGAACTAATATATTGTATAGCAACCATAATTGAAAAAAAATTTTCTACAAAGGACACTAAACCAAGAAAAGGAGAAATTGTATGAGAAAGGCAATGCTTAAGTGGTAAATTGGGTGTTAATGAAGTAGATGTAGACATTCAGTGAAGGGGAGACAGCTACAGGTGGTTTTGAGAGGAGACACCCCAGGAAGAAGGACAAGACTGGCTTGAAGACCGGGTGGTTTTAGTAAGCTGCTGGCAGGGATATTTCTTCAATATTAGGGACATTTTCTCAGTATTAGGGAATAACTCTCTTCCGTAGGCCCAGATCATCACAGATGTCTTGAATTTAGAAGGCAAAATGGACAAAATTCTCCCTAGTTAACTCTGGGCTGCCAAATGCACCTGTAGTTTTCAGTGTGAATTGTGACTACTCTTATTATTTCTCTGTTTAACCCTAGAAGGGTTTAATAAGATAGTGAGAGTGCTAAATAGTATCTGTGTGGGGCTGGTACCTGCCACATTAGCTGGAGTAGTAACAGTAAACCGGGGTGACAGCTTTTGTTCCGTAAACCACGTAGCATTTGGCTGAGTGATTTCCTTTTTTCCATCATTTTAAAAAGCTTTTTATTTTGAAAAAATGTTAGACTTACAGAAAAATTACAAAATTAATACGGAGAATTCACATATACCCTTCACTTAGTTTCTCCTGGTGGTCAGAATTTATGTAACCATGATACAGCTACCAAGAAATTAACATTGTAATAATGCTAGTAACTAAATTACAAATCCTATTTCAACTTCAGAAGTCTTTCCATTAACGTCCTCTTTCTGTTTCAAGGTCCAACCCCGATCCCACACTGCATCTAGCTGTTATCTCTCCTCAGGCTCCTGCTGTCTGTGACAGTTCCGCAGTCTTTGTCTTTCATACTTGAGACTTTTAATGAGCGTGATCAGTTAATGTGTTGAATATCTGTTTGTCAGACAGCACAGTAATAATTGTTGCAAGCAACATCTACCAATGGATACTAAAATTGTTGGGCAGAATTTTGAGGAGAAACAGAATATTTATATAGTTTCATTCAGTGTATCTCTCCTAAGAAATTGATAAGTTTAACATCTTCAGTAAGAAGACATACTGGTATGTCCCCACTGAGGTGATGCCCTGAGAGGGACACATGTCACTTCTATGATATTATTGCCAAAAATACATAACCTCAGTCTCATTATGAGAAGACATTAGATGGCTTATTTTTAATTGTGTGTTTTTTGTTAAGGCAAAGCATAATTGATTTGAAAGAGAAGGAAATGCCGGAATTAAGAAACAGACTGCAGAGTGTCAATAGAGACATACAGCGTCTAAAGAATGACATAGAAGAACAGGAAACACTCTTGGGCGCAATAATGCCTGAAGAAGAAAGTGCTAAAGTGTGTCTGACAGATGTTACAATTATGGAGAGATTTCAGGTACGTTTATTGCAATTTGGGGCAGAATAAGATTTGTTTCATGGTGGTTTGATGTGAATTGTGCAAATGTTAAAAACAGTGGCTGGTATTCAGGTACAGATCATGGTTAGAGTTCCCCCATCCTGCATTATTCGGAAATTATGAAACATAGGTAGTTGTTGTGTTTGTTTTCATTTTTACTCTGCTTCCTTTTGCTCATGTCATTGAAATTATTAAAATTCACTTCATTTTCATGTCATTAAACTTTGTTTAAATTATATCTGAAGATAGTTGTAAACCACAGTAAGTTTCTTAAAGGAAATAACTTTGTCTTATTCTTAAGATGGAACTTAAAGATATTGAAAGAAAAATTGCACAACAAGCAGCCAAGCTGCAAGGAGTAGACTTGGATAGAACTGTTCAACAAGTAAACCAGGAAAAACAAGAAAAACAACACCAATTAGATACAGGTAATATAGTCTGTCTCCTCATGTACCCATCAAAGACATCAACATTCCCAGCTTATGCTTTTCACCATAAGTTTTACACCTGCTATACGGACGATGAACTGCCTGTCTTCCTTCCAGTCCACAGTGTATTCCCTTTCCTTGCTCAAAAGCATCACTTCTCCTCTGTTTCCTTGCTTTGCACAACAGATTTTGAATGGTGAGTGTCAAATGAGCTGTGCTGTTAATCAGGTCTGCCCTGTGAGCCTCACCTGTGAGTGGTCAGGAGGTGACAGAAAGCTGGTTTGGGGGGCTCAGAGGGGTCCGAGTGGCACTTTTCTTGCAATGGGTGGGACCCGTAGAAACTCATCTTTGTGAATTCCGTTGGCCTATAAACCTGGAAGGATGCTGCTCATAGCATTTTCTGTACTCTTACGTTAATCACTGTGTTCATATGTTTTTTGCAGTTTCCAGTAAGATTGAATTGAATCGTAAGTTTATACAGGACCAGCAGGAACAGATTCAACACCTGAGAGGTAGAACAAATGAACTTAAATCGGAGAAACTTCAGATATCCACGAACTTACAACGTCGTCAGCAGCTGGAGGAGCAGACGGTGGAATTATCCACCGAAGTTCAGTCCTTATACAGAGAGATAAAGGTGAGAACATTTGTACATGTCTGGTTTTTTTAATTGGTTCAGATGTATGGAATGGAATATTCTTTATTGGTATAGTGGCTAAAATTCTGGTTATTGTGAGATTAAAATGAAAATGGTACAGTAACTCTTCATGTGATTGAAGATTGTCACCCAGGGGGTGACAGGACCCTTGTACTCACAGGTGAAGTTTTCTGGGAGAAGGATTTTGGTCATAACAGGAGGAACTGGCTGCCTGATCACTGTAGTGGTGAATTTGCTGTTGTTGGAGGGGGTCGGGTGGTGGTGGCTAACTCCATAAGAGGATTCCTGCATATGAGGTGTGTTTATCTACAGATTCTGTACCCACAGTAGACACTGCCTTAGTCAGCACTTCTTCTGTTTAATTCCAGATGTAGCCTCCCCCAATAGTAATAGGCATTCGGTTGGCACATGGAATGGAACCTATTTGGCATCCCTCGTCTAGATTAATCAAATCTAAGATGCAACTGATTAAGTTTTTGAACAATTTTAGAAACAATTATCTAGGTTTTCATAATTATACACATTCAGCAAGCACTAAATATATTACTAAATCTACAGGTACTACGTTTATTAAGTATTTGGGGTTACAAATTACCAGAGGCTTAGAGTATGATATAAAATACTACCTTACGTTTATATAATTTTTAGCGTATCTAAAGCACTTCGACAGGGAGCCAGTTAGTGACTCAGTTATCCAGTTGTGCTATATGACTAGCTCCGCTATTATAGAAAATGAAATTGAGACTTTTAGGTGCCCAATGATTTGTTCAAGTTCATGCCGCTAGTATAAGAGGGAGGGTTAATTTTCAGGGTTAATTTCAGATGTTAGGTTTACTGATGTCTAAGACATTTGACTTCTCCCTATACCTTACCACTTCCCAATATGGTAAAATACATCTGTGTTAAAGTAATACTAAATAATCATTTCAGGGTCTTTTAAAAATATTTTAAATAATTTTTTTAAATAATTTTTTTTATTGTTGTCCAAGTACAGTTGTCTCCATTTCCCCCTACCCCACTACGCCCCGCCCCATCCCACCTACCTCCACCTCCCACCCTCAGACCTACCTGCTTTGGCTTTGTCTGTGTATCCTTTATACATGTTCCTTGACAGCCCTTCCCCTATTTTCCCCCATTATCCCTCCCCCCGCCCTTCCTCTGATTACTGCCAGTTCTTTATTTCAGTGTCTCTTGTTCTATTTTGCTTGCTTGTGTTGTTGATTAGGTTCCACTTATAGGTGAGGGTCTTAAAACACTTAAGGATCATTGGTTTTGAACAGTGTGTATCATGTGTGTATGCTCCGGAGCTGGTACAAGACCATGCAGTGCAGACGTCTGATCGGTAAACCATTTGTTACTTGAAAGCCTTTTTCCTTTCAAAATAGGGATGGACACATCAGGTATCAGTGTGTACAGGACTTTTTTTTGTTACCACGAAACATCTACTTAGTCTTAGCAAACTTAGCAAAAACTTGCTAAGACTAAGACTTAGCAAAAAAGTCTTAGTCTTAGCAAGTTTAAGGACAAAAATATCTTTTACAATCATATTCCTGTCTGTAAAAGAGAGGCCTGGAGTGAATGAATTTCCCCATTCTTTGGTCACACAGAGCTGACATGGGCCCCTGCAGACATATAAAAACTTATACCTGAAGCCACATGCTCATGTAATTGGTATCACACAGTGTAGATTAAGAATCGGGACGCTGGCTGACACAGGATAGCGTAGTGGCTCCGAGAGAGACTCTGGAGCTGGGTGGGATTTGAACCCTGGCTCCTTTATTTACTGTTGGGACCCCGGACAGATCATGTCTGTGCCTGTTTATTCACCTGAAATAGATGAAAATAATGGTACCTTCCTCATAAAGGTGTTGGAAGTGGCAGATGACTTGACTTGTAAAGGCTAGTGCATAGAAGAGTGCTTTTATGCGTGCAAAGTCTGACACCTGAAATAAGATAATGGAATGTATATGTATAAGACTTTATTTTTTATATTTTTAGGATGCTAAAGAACAGATAAGCCCTTTGGAAACCACACTGGACAAGTTCCATCAGGAAAAAGAAGAAATAATTTGCAAAAAAACTACAAGTATCAAAATAACACAGGATAAAGTAAGATTTCATTTATATGTTTACTTAGCAAGTATACGTATGAAACATTGTTATGTTCAGAGCACCATGTTGGACAACGTTGGACACTATTATTTCACATGAAATTAAGAGCATAAGATATATTACTTTTTCTAATTTGCAGCATAATCTTAACATTAAAAATTCTTGTTAGAATAAGGATTAAACTTAGTTTGTTTCTTGATCTGTAGTAGAAGTTGAGAATTGAGACTATCTAATCCAGTTCCAAAGGTGAAAAGGGATTTATCTGAGATAAAATTTGCTGGTGATAAAAACTAGAACCCAAGGCTCCTAACTTCCAAGCCAATGTTTCACTGTACTCTCCTGTTAAGCGTTTGTTATTTTTACATTTCCTTGGAAATAAATCTTTTATGCCCTGGTTCTCAACTAGTGTGTATTTAATAAATATTTTTTCCACAGATAAATGATATCAAAGAGAAGGTTAAAAATATTCATGGTTATATGAAAAACATTGAGAATTATATTCAAGATGGGAAAGACGACTATAAGAAGGTAATTTTAAACTTAAAACTTACTTGTTTTTATTTTTATTTCTTGTGCTTAAAGTTCTTTCTTTTTTGTAGCAAAAAGAAACTGAACTTAATAAAGTAATAGCTCAACTAAGTGAAAGTGAGAAACACCACGAAAAGATAAATAAGGAAATGGGAATCATGAGACAAGATATTGATACACAGAAGGTAAGTCTTCTGCTTGTGGCTTATGGTGGCTCATGCTATCACTTACACCAATAACATTCTATATTTTTTACTTTTATTTTCAATAGACCCACTGAACAAAAATGCCAACAGTAAAGAATATCAATTCCAATAATGTATTCTTTTATTTCCTTTTATTCATTTTTATTTTCAATAAAAGATCTATTTGGTAAAAATTTAAACATAAAAGACTAAACTTAAAAATGCCCTTCCTTTTCTGGTAATTCTCGATCTCGCTTCTAGATGTCATTACTGTTAATAGCTTTTTGTTGGTTCTTAAAGAACTTTGTTACTCATATACCAGCAGAGAGATGGGTAGATAATGTGTGTGTACATTTACTTTCACAGATGAGATCGTACCACACATATCCTGCACCTTACTTTTTTCCACTTAATGCAATTTAATCTTACATACCAACTCAATTCACAGATTGATAATATTCTTTTTAAAAAATATATTTTATTGATTATGCCATTACAGTTGTCTTGATTTTTCCCCCTTTTGCCCCCCTCTACCCAGTGACCCCTGCTCCCTCAGGCAACCCTGCCACCATTTTTCATGTCCATAGGTCATTCGTGTGTAAGTTCTTTGGCTACTCCATTTCCTATGCTGTACTTTACATCCCCGTGGCTATTCTGTAACCACCTATTTGTACTTCTTAATCCCCTCACCTCACCCATTCTCCTCCTTCTCCCTCCCATCTGGCAACTAACTACTTTGCTCTTGCTGCTTTTAAGAGTCTCCCTTTATCTTTAACCTTTGGCCTTTTAATCATGATGTGTCTTGGGGTGGGCCTCTTTGCATTTGTCATAATTGGGGCTCTCTGTACTTCCTGGATTTGCATGTCTATTTCCTTCACCAAATTAGGGAAGTTTTCTTTCACTATTTTTTCAGATCGATTTCCAATTTCTTGCTCTTTTTCTTCTCCTTCTGGCACCCCATATGATACAAATGTTGGACCTCTTGAAGTTGTGCCAGAGGCTGTTCATACTTTCCTCATTATTTTAGATTCTTTTTTCTTTTTTTTGTTCTGCTTGGTTGTTTTTTGCTTCCTTATGTTCCAAATCATTGATTTGAATCTCAGCTTCACCCACTCCACTATTGTTTCCCTGTAAATTGTTCTTTATTTCAATTACTGTATCCTTCATTTCTGACTGAATCTTTTCTATGCTGTTGAAGTCCTCACTAAGTTCCTTGAGCATCCTTATCACCAGTGTTTTGAACTCTGAATATGATAGATTGCTTATCTCCATTTCATTTAGCTCTTTTTCTGGAGTTTTGATCTGTTCTTTCATTTGGACCATGTTTCTTCATCTCCTTGTTTTATCAGCCTCCCTGTGTTTGTTTCTCTGTGTTAAGTAGAGCTGCTTTGACTCCCCGTCTTGGTAGTGTGGCCTGATGTAGTAGGTGCCTTGTAGGGTCCAGTGGCACAGCCTCCATTATCACCCGAGCTGGGTACTCGAGGTGCACCCTTCGTGTGGGCTGAGTACAATGACCTCTCATAGTTGAGCCTCATTTGCTGTTGGCAGATCAATGGGAGGGATTTACCAGGCCAGTCAGCTACAAGGATTGGCTGTTACCACTGACCACCAACCTCTGCCATCCATGGTCCGTGGAGGATCAGATGTGCAGGGGCAGGGTGGTGGTTCTCTGATGTAGTCTATAGCTGTCCACTGGCTGCATAGGCCCTGGGGTATCCTGGATGGTGCAAAGGTCAGTCCCTACATGTGCTTTGCCCAGGGCACCCTGCCTGAGCTATAAAGCAATCTGAGATGGTTGTTCCTTGTGCAGGGCTTGGAGATTCCCAGATGAAGCCAAGCTGTGACTCTAATCTGGCTGCTGCTAGGGCTCACTGAAGACAGCTGTTGCTTGTTTGATAGGATTTAGGAGCCAAGACCAGCCATTCTCATGGAAAAGCAGCTCGGGTGAGCCCAAAATTGGGCGGGACAGAGCCTCTGAGGATCTCCAAGGCAGGTCAAACAGTGTTAGCCAGGTTTTCGGAGTTCAGATTTGGCACCAGCTTACCTGCTCTGTGGTGGGAGGGCTTAGGGAGGGACAGTGGCCTCTGCTTGCCCTGATGCCAGACACTTCATTCTCTCCCTCTATACAACGGGTGCCCTTCAAGCTGCCACCCCAGTGCTGGAGCTCAGAGGGAGTGAGTCTGAGTAGGTGAGTCCCTGTGTGAGTTCCCCAAAAGGATCTATTTAGGGCTCTAGCAGTTTCTTCCACCAACTCAGTCCCCGCTGGTTTTTGCAGCCAGGGCTTATCTTCCTGGCACTGGAATACTGGCCTGGGGGGTGTGGCCTGCAGCTGGGACTCCTACCTCCCTAGGAATCCCTTCTGAATTTTTATCCACGTGGGTGTGGGACCAGCCCTTGCGCATCTGCATCCCTCCTGCCAGTCTGGATGGATGTGGTTTCTTTCATTCCATAGTTGTCCGACTTCCATTCAGCTTGATTTCTGATGTTCCTGAGTGATGGTTGTTCTGTATTTTAGCTGTAAAAAGAAGCAAGCTGTGTCTGCCTATGCCACCATTGTGACTAGAAGTCCTATAACATTCTTTTTAGTGATTATAAAATAGTCTATTTTGTATATGTACTTCATTGCTTTTTTCCTTATTGCAAACTGTGGCAGTATATATCCTACATATACCTGTATTTTTTTCTTATTCTGATATTTTCATGTAGTATAAATTACACAAAACAGAGTTTGAGGTATATTTTTAAAAGTTGTGTGTAAGTAAAACATCTATATATTAAATGACCTTCTAGTTGATTCCTAGGTCATTTATTTTTCTCTGTTAAAGAAATTGATGTCCACAGTATAAAATCACATTAAAAAACTATCTTCAACATGCCTTATGCAAACATGATGGTTAATCTACCTAATTTAATAACTACAGTTGATGCTTGAACAATGCAGGGGTTAGGAGTGATAGCCCTCTCCCATCCACCTCACACAGTTAGTAATGCATTTATAACTTTTGATTTCCCCAAAATTTAGTTGTCTCTCAGTATCCATGAAGCTGGGGTCCCAGGCCCCCAGCTGATACCAAAATTGAAGATGCTGAAGTTCCCTGTGTAACGTGGTGTAGATCAGTGCACACAGGCAGCCCTCTGCACCTGCACACTCCCCACCGTGCATCGCAAACAGTACAGGCATCCATGGATGTCTTGGAAAAAATCTGTGTGTAAGTGGAGCTGTGCAGTTCAAACCTGTTGTTCAAGGGTCACCTGCACACCATTTCTCTGTCCTGTTGTTTTAAACAAAATATGGTGTTTGAATGTTTTTATCACTTGTGTGTAAGTGGTTAATAAACTCTCTGAAGATTAGCCGTGTGGCTTTCTGCAGGGTCTTCGACTATAGCGCCAGGAATTTCAAATACGTAAATGTCAGTCAACGGTAAATCGAACCTCTGCGGTCTGATGTATGCTGAGTAACTATATGATGCATATATAACAAAACAGTTATCTATCACTAGCTTATATGAGGGTTGCCTATTTGAAATCACAATCTGTAAATCGGCAATATCCCTCCATATACAGATACTAAGATGAGTAAGATTTACCAATCTGTGACCCTTTTCAAGTTAATGATCTAAACTCAGTGGATCTGACTATTAAAAGAAGTATTAGTTTACTTCTATAACCTACCTTGTTCCAGAAATTATTTACTTACTAAGTTATATACATAGAGCAATGCCAAAGAACATTTTAAATTAACATGAAAATGAGGCAATGTGGAAGTAAGGACAAGAAGTCGAAGAAACCAGGAGAGCAGTAAAACAGCAGATCCTTGAATAACACGGTCTTGTTATAATGTTGGTGAGATGCTTAGGAACTTAGCTTGTGTATATAGCAATTAGCCATTGGTAAACTGGTTTAAATATATATCATTTCACTTAAAGTTGGTGAGCCTATTGATGATATTAAGTGAGGACACACTATATATAAAGTGTAGGCCGTGAGATCTGATTTGCTTGCTAAAGATTCTATTGTAGTTGTCACATGAAGAGAGGAAGTCACAATTAGGTAAGATTCACGTTGTCCCAGAGCTAAAAGGAAACTACTTCCCTGTACTGCCACCAGAAAAGAATGTCTCTGTAGGTGTTCACAAAAAGGAGGACCCTGTAAAGATAAATGCAAACCATGTCTTCAGCAAACTTCATGGGGCTGTTTTTTAAAGGCGTTCCATAGCTGGTGTGTGACTTTAGCCTAAAATAAAAGTGTTTAGAGAGCAAGGGTAGCTGGGGGCACCCATCAGAAAGGCCTAGCTTTGCATTACTAGGTACTTAACCAAGAAAACTTAAAATGTTCACAGCGGCATTATTCATAATAATCAAAATATGGAAGCAACCCAAATGGTTATCACCTGATGAACAGATAAACAAAATGTGGTATGTCCATAGGTATTAGTCAGGTTTCTCTAGAGAAACAAAACCAACAGGATATGAATGGGTGAATGAATATATACGTACGTGTGTGTGTGTGTGTAAACTGATTACAAGGAACTGGCTCGACCTGATCATGAAAGCTGAGAAATCCCAAGATCTGTAGCTGGCAAGGTGGAGACTCGAGAGAGATGATATTACAGTTCCTGCCTGATCTGCAGGCCCGAGAACCAGGAGAGCTGAGAGACCAGAGAAGAGCCGAGGTTTCCGTTTGAGTCCAAGTGCAGGAAGAGACCACTGACTGCCCCAGCCCACAGAGTCAGTCAGGATTTACCCCTTACTCAGCTTTTTTGTTACATTCAGGTTTTCAGTCATTTGGATGACGCCCACCCCCATTAGAGAGGGCAAACTGCTTTATTCAGTCCTAGGTTCAAATGTGAATCTCATCCAGAAACACCCTTAAAGACACTCAGAATAATGTTTGGCCAAATGTCTGAGCGCCCTGTGGACCAGTCAGGTTGACACACAAAGGTAACTATCACATAGTACAATGCAGTATTATTCAGCCATAAAAGGAATGAAATATCAATACACATTAGAACATGGACAAAACTTGAAAAACAGTGTGCTAAGTGAAAGAAGCCAGCCCCAAATGACCACATATTATGATTCTGTTCATATGAAATGTACAGAATAGGCAAGTCCATAGAGACAGGAAGCAGATTAGTGTTGCTAGGTACTGGGGGGAAGGAGAGAGGAGATTGGAGAGGGACTGCTGATGGGTAGGGGGTTTCTTGGGGAGGAGGGATAAAATGTTCTGGAATTACTGGTGATAGTTGTGCAATGTTGTGAATATTCTAAAACCACTGAACGTATACTTTAAAGTGGTGAATTTTACATTACATGAATTATGCTTCTCAATTTTTTAAAGTCTGGGTTATTAAAATATACATGTCTATTTCTCCATTTCAGACCAATAAATCAGACATTCTGGGGATGGGCAGAAGCATGTATGTTTTCTTGAAGGACCCCAGGGGTTTTGAAGTATATCCTTAACTGTTAATCGCTGAGCCAGGGCACTGCATAGATTTCAGACAGTCCTCTGTAAAAGCTGTTTTCCCAACCAGATTTTTGGTGGGTGTGGGACTGCGGGCTGTTCGGTGTGTTGTTCCATCACAGGCTCCTAGAGGGCTGCTAATTTTTGTTCCCTTCAGGTGGCCAGCTGCCAGCATTAGCTATCATCTGAGCAGAGTGATAAGGGTTTATCTAAGAATTGAGGGGCCTAATAGTAGCTTATTTATAGGATTACTCCCTACCAAATTTAGTCCATGGAGAAAAAAAACATTTGGAAGTTTAATAATCTGCCTCCCTCATTTTTCAGATAAAAGTAACTGGAAGTGACCTAACTTACCAAAAGTCAAAAAAGTAGTAACCAAGGAGGACCTTGGCCCTACCTTGTCAAATTGTTAGTATAGGAGAAAAACAGTTCTGGTGTACTGTAACTGTACCTGACTGTCTTTCCTGCCTCTCTCTGATACGTTATATTTTGTAGAAAATAATCAGAATTCTCATTGCTTAAATAAAGTACAAGGACAAATTTGACCCACTAGCAATTACGAAGGCAGGCACTGTTCTGATTACTTCACATACATTAAATCATTTAGTCTTCACAATAGCTCTGTATGACTGGTATTAATATCACCCCGTTACAGTTAAACTGAGGCTCAGAGAATTTAAACTAATTTGCCCAAAGTCATCCACTTCGAAAGTGTAACACTGAGATTTGAGCCTAGGTATACCTGACTTCAAAACCTATGTTTTTAACTAGTATACTGTATGCTGTCTTTCAGAAGGAAAGTAAGAGCAACAAACTGACCTAAAAAAAATGCCTAGCTTTCTGGTGACCATGAAAGAAAACAAACCAAGAACAGTATTTTGTGCCAAAAATCAATCTCAGCTAAACATGTGATAGCCCGATTCAAGAGTTCTTTCGTGGTGGCTACCTATCATGAGGGCAGAACAGGGAAACAGTGTACTCACTTCCACCTACATTAAATCAGAATTACAACTAAATTATAGAGCAAACATCATGGAGAACCATCTGCAGACTAGCTGAACAGAATGCCTAAAACTAAGGATATGAGGAAGAAACCACTTGAGACTGGAAGGAGAGGCAAAGACATGGAATGGTCAGGTCTCACACCCACAGTGCAGTGATTAAGAGTCATGAGGGATATCTCAGCTGCGGAGGTCCCTGCTGAGGAGCGAGGGGGCCCAGCTCCACACCAGGGCACCAGTGCCAGGGAGAGGAGTCCCCATATTATCTGACTGTGAAAACCAGTGGATATTGTATCTTAGGAAAGAGAACGGGCTGATGGAGACCTAGGTGCTGCAGATCTTAAAGGGCCTGAGCACAGACTCCCTCCCTCACAAACTCACTCACTCTGAACCCCAGCACAGGGGCAACTGCTTGAAAAATTCCAGGGGCATCCCAGGGACGTGGGGAGGGACTAAATTGACTAGCTTCAGGGTGAAGGCTGGAGGTTCAAGGGTCGGGGCACCTCTCTCCAGGGACTGAAAATGCCATGGTTCCTTTATTGAGCCCTCTTCCCAAGCAGCTGGCAGGCAGGCACAAATCTAAGCTCTCCATTAACCGGGCTGACACTCTTGGCCCCGCCCATCTTGCATAGCCTGCCTGAACCTCTTTCAGTGGCTTTTCCGCGCAAACAGTCTGCCTCGGCTCATGCTGCAGTCTCTCCTAAAGTCTCAGCGATCCACAAACCAAGCGGCAGCTGGCCTTGGTGTGTCCTGTACCTCTCACTAAGCAGCCCCATGTTAGGCACTAGCGGCAGCTGGCCTCGGTTCACAGTGTAGCCACTCCCAACCGTATCAATTTAGTCCCCTTTAACTGCTTATAGTGATGCCTTCAATAGATAAGTATACGTTTATACTGTTTCCAGGAAAACTGATGGCATTTGGGGGGAACCCTCGAAATAGTGGTTTATAGATGGTCAGGGTTGGATGTGAACACACTAAGCATGTGAGAAGGGTCGCACCGTGCTTCTCTCCCAGCTGGTGACTCGGTGCCGTTACTGCTGGCAACAAGGTTTTGCCAGAGGTCTGCCTGTCCCTCCCACTTCCCCGGTGACTAAGTTTATCTCAGCTGCAAGGCTTCCTGAAGGAGGGTCCTAGCTCTTTTTGAGAAGTCTTGACTTTGAACTTGTAATGTCTTCTATATTCCATCTTCTATGATCCAAACCAACATTATTTCTACAGGCATTTTTTTTTTAAGTTCAAAGAATCAAATTATACTCTTGTGCCTAATGCTCGCCTTTTGACAACATGGTCCATTGTAGTCACTGGGAAGCCTGCTGAAATAATTGTGTTGCTGCTGCTGCTGCTGCTGCTGCTGCTGCGTGATTAGCTCTCTCGTAAGGACAAAACTACTCAATAAGAACAGCTGACTTTTTAAACTTTCAGTTCAATTCAGTAGCCAGGGAAGTAGCTTCAAATAAATAGACATTTAGTATTTTTTGGCACTTCTTACTGACTTGTGTGATTATTTCTTAGCGTTTCTTAAAGTTCTTATTTGACATGCTTAATATTACCTAATACTATTGGCACATGGTAGGAGATAAATACAACTAGGCAAAAAAATGGGGGGGAGTCTGATAGTAGTATTACTGTCTGGTGGTCTTTTAGATGTTATTGTGGGGTTCCTATGCAAGATGACCCAATGAGGTATAAGATATTTAAATATACAGTTGTAGTGTTTATTTCATCGTGTGAATTTCTGTTTTGTGTGCCTGTGTCGTCCAGGTGAGTGTCGGCTGGAGGAGCCTTCACGCTGCCCTGGGCTCCCTCTGTTGAGTGGAACGTGGTTCTCAGCGGGGCAGAAGTAGCAGTGCCTGGCAGCAGCCGCCTGTTGTGAGCCACGTGTTGGTCACTCGATCATTTTTATTAACTGACTTAATGTTTACACCTAGATTCAAGAAAGATGGCTGCAGGATAACCTTACGTTAAGAAAAAGAAATGAAGAACTAAAAGAAGTTGAAGAAGAAAGAAAACGACATTTGAAGGAAATGGGTCAAATGCAGGTTTTACAGATGAGAAAGTATGTTTTTAAAAATAGTCTTTAAAAGACCTGTTACTGAATTGTGAAGAATATTCAATACATGTTTTTTAAAAATGATTTAAGCCTTTAGCCCCAGTGTCCCTTGAGACTTACAGGAAGGCGAATGGAGTTTTTATACTAATATATTTCATGGTCTTGTGAATTAAATTACTAAACAGGTGATAGAGAATTTATAGTTCTGCTGCAGTGATGGGCAGGATTACAAATGCCATGTCCCCAGGTTTCTGCTAGCCTGCTTCCCGAGATAATGGTCCCAAGCAAAAGGAGCGTGTGGCCCGTGGACCCGGCCTGGGTCAGAGTGTATGCAGTCTGCAGTATTGCCAAAGTGATTGGACACTGGAGACCCATTTTACATGGTCCCATAATTACATGGTTGTAATTATGTGACAACCAGGCGGGGGGGTTGATTTTAAGATTACCCTGATTCTTCTTTCATCTGGTTTTATTGGCATTTACCATAGGTTCTACCTTCCTGGTGCAGCAGAAAATATTTTATTCTTGCCTTGTCTGCCTTAGAGTTAGTTGCCTTAAGAATTCTGTGAAAACCCAGTTGATGCTAAGGAGCTTGACTGGTATAAAAGGTTGTGCTCACAAAATAGATTTTTGAACTACCTCAGTTGGTTTAATACAGGTCTCTCATTCATTCAGCCATTGTGTGTAGATTTTTCATTTGTTTTCCTGACTTTACACAGAAATCTGAATCAAAGAATACTTTAAGTTTTTCTAAAGGCTATAGTAAGTTGAAATTTTGATTTAATTTATTACAAGTAGTTAACCCCTTGTTTAAAATCTCTTTCATATAATGAGGAAATCAAACTTTCTAACGAATTGCTCTTCATCTTTAGCCGCTTCATTTTTTATACATTAGGACACTGAGACCCAGAAAAAAATCACAAGGAATATTGATGAAAGCCAGGCATGTGACCTAGATATCCTAGCTCCCACGCGTCAGCCATTATAATGTTAGTGTTCTTGATGGTACGTTGGAAAAAGTAAAGCTTTTAGAAGAAACTTTTATTCACCTTTATTTATTTTTAGAGAGAGGGGAAGAAAGAGAGGGAGAGAAATATCAGTGTGAGAAAGAAACTTCGATTGGTTGCCTCTCTCACGTGCCTCAACCAGGAACCCAGCCTGCAGCCCAGGCATGTGCCCCGACCAGGAGTCAAAGCAGTGACCTTGCATTTTGCGGAACAGTGCCCGGCCAGCTGAGCCGCATTAGTCAGGCTTAGAAGACACTTTTAAATGAAACCATTTATTCTTTGCTACTGAAGACCAGAACCATGTATTTTTATAATTCCTGGCACATAACCATGATTTTTACATCCCTTCAGACAATATTAAGTACAACTGATCTTTTTCAAACCTTTCTTCAACCAGAACACAACAGAAATGTCAACAAAAAGAACAGTCAGGCTGGTTCTACACGGATGTTCATAAACTTTACAACAGTGCCTGGTATACAAGAGAGTGCTTAATAAGTTATTGTTAAGTAAATGAAGACTTTTTTTAAAGATTTTATTTATTTATCTTTAGAGGGGAAGGGAAGGAGAGAGGGAGAGAAACATCAATGTGTGGTTGCCTCTTGTGCGTCCCCTGCTGGGAACTGGCCTGCAGCCCAGGCATGTGCCCTGCCTGGGAATCAAACTGCAGTTGTTTGGTTTGCAGGCCCACGCTCAATCCACTGAGCTACACCAGCCAGGACAAATAAATGAAGATTTTTAAGGCACACATTAAAATCTGTATTGTCTACTAAGTTATCAGAAAAGTTTGGGTATCTTATTTTTCAGGGTCAGTGTTATGCTTTTTTAATACTTGTGTGAGAATTTTTTTCATAGGAGAGTATAAACTTTTAGTAGATATTACTGTAAAAATTAGTGGTTTAACTGAGATAAAATTATATTTGTCTTTGACATTGTAAACAAAACTGTGACACCTGTTACTCAATAACTCCTCAGTGTTGGTAATTATACACTCAGTTTTCAGTCAGAAGTTTGTGAGTTTCTAATATTAATCACCAAGAGCTCTTTAGTGTCTGAAACTCAGGAACCTTCCTCACTGCTCACATTTTATGAGAGTTCTTTATTCAGCACACAAAAATCGACTGTTTAGAGACCTGGATGCTTTGGAGATTTGGAAGGAAGAAAACTTTCTCTCATGCTGAAACCTTAAGTAAAAAGCAAAGAGAGACTCTGTGACCGTATGCTGATTGCTAAAGAGAATGATAAATGACGTCTGTCTCCCTAAAGAGACCTGGCTTTTCTACTTCAGGCTGCTAAAAGCTAAAAATGGTCCTCATTTGTCATTTTTCCCTTTTACAGTGAACATCAGAACTTGGAAGAAAAAATAGATAATATAAAAAGAAATCACAGTTTGGCGATAGGGCGACAGAAAGGTTATGAGGACGAAATCATCCACTTTAAGAAAGAACTTCAAAAACCTCAATTTCGAGATGCTGAGGAAAAGTACAGAGAAATGATGATCGTTATGAGAACAACGGAGCTTGTCAACAAGGATCTGGACATTTATTACAAGACCCTTGACCAGTAAGTACTGGACTGGGCATTGGTTCCCATTGCAGTATCAACTAGCATATCTTACTCATATTTTCCTTTTTAATTTTTTAATTGTGTATCGCACATACCAAAGAATGGAAGAATACAGACATGTGTGTGCACACACACATGCTGAAGTAGTATAGGTCAGTAATAATGCATGTTGGTATTAAGGCATAGTCATGACACCAGCCCTCACCCAGCCCCCAATCCAAGAACTCGGCCATTGTCTCTGCCTGGCACCCACCGAAATGCTCCTCCCGGTCTCAGCCTTCTGTCGTCTCCACGCCCTGGAACCACTGGCACAGCTTTTTGCCTTCTGTGCTTTAAAACACAAAATAATTTTATTACATGTATGGTTCTTTCTGAACTTTTAAAAAAATATATTTTGTGTACTCTTCTAGGATTTTTTAAAAATTTTGTTTTGTTGTTTATGTTGCTCATCGCTATAGTTCATTCATCTTCACTGATACACAGAATTCTGTGTGGGAATATGCCACTGCGTGTCCACTCTCCTGCAGATGGTGTGCGGGTGTTCCGGGCCTTTGCTAATAGAACCCTGCTGCTGGGAACACTCTTGCCATGTCTTCTGGAGCGAAGGTGGGAGAGGTTCCCTAGAGTCTGTGTGGCGGTAAAATTTCTGGGTTGCAGGGTATGCTCAATTTTACAGAATGATGTTAAATTTTCTGCCTCAGTATTTTTACTAATTGGCACCATTAGCAGAATATAAGGTTGTTTTTTTTTTTTTGAGACATCCTCTGACACTAATTTTGTCTATTCCTTAATTTTTGCCAGTCTTAGGGTCTAAAATAGTAAATCATTGTGGTCGTCATCTGCGGTCCCCCGATTTCTAATGTTGCTGACCACCCTTCTCACGTTTGACCGTTTTGTTTCCTCTTTCACCCGCATTCCAAGTATTACCAGACATCTTACTGACGTGCAGGTGCTCCGGCTCCTCTGCATTTTAACTCCTTTTCAGATATATGTATTCATATTTTCTCAAGCTTTTTATGTTTATCTTTTCACTTTCTTACAGTGTCTTCTAATGGACAGAGTAGATTTTAAGGTCATTGGATTTACCGGTCTTTTCTTTCTAGATTAGCTCTTTTCTGTCTGGCTTAAGAAATCCTTCCCTACTCCTATGTTTTCTTCGCCACTTTTTAAAGTTTTGTATTTCACATTTAAATACGTTGAAGTGTTTAGTCCTGAGTTGAATTTTATGTACATTGTCAGGTGGGACTCCCATTTCATTTGTTCCCTTACGGCTAACCAGTCGTCCCGCTGTTTGGTGAAGAGTCAACCCTTTTCTTACTGACCGGCAGTGTTTCTCGTGTCACGTGTCAGAATCGCACATGCGCGGGTCGGTCTGGGTGTTACACTCCGTTTCATTGGTCATAGCGTCTGTCTTGTGCCATTGTCTTGCTTCCAGCACCTGTAGAAGGTGTTGAGCTTATAACAGAAATCTGTTCTTTTAACTAGTGAATGTCGTCCTTCCAGTCCATGGTGACTGATTATTTAAAAGAGTTGTATTTATTTCTGTCTTTTTTCCTACCTTCTTGTCGTCTGTGGAATTTTTCTTTATTCCTCCTTTTTCCCTTCTTTGGGTTGTGAAGGATATATTCTACTTCAGTTATTTAGGTGTTTACCTTTAAATTTTAACATGCATACTTTAAAACAAAGACATTGATCCTCAAAGTGGTCCTGGAGCAGCATCATTGTATCATCTTGGAACTTATTACTGTGTGGATATTAACAAATACGGCTTGGCTTTCGTGGTCGCCCTAGGAGTGGGATGTGAGGATGTAGAGAAAAAGGAACGCTTGTGCACTGTTGGTGATTGCAAACTGGTGCGGCCACCGTGGAGGTCCCTCAGAAAAATTAAAAACAGAATCACTGTATGACCCAGCAGTCCTGCTTCTGGGTGTTTATCCAAAGAAATCCAAAACACTAATTCAAAAAGACACATGCACCCCTGTGTGCACTGCAGCAGCATTTACACCGACCAAGACACAGATGCCACCTAGGGGTCCCTCAGGGAACGAGCGGATAAGGAGGACACAGCACATGAATGCAGCGCAATATTAGCCATAAAAAGGAAAACTTGTCACTTGCAACAACACGGATGGACCTAGAGTGTGTTATCCTAAGTGAAATAAGTCAAAGAAAGATAAATACTACATGATTTTACTTATATGTGGAATCTAAAAACCAAGACAGACAAAACAGAACAAGGACAAAAGTGTAAACACAGAACAGAGTTGTTGGATTGGAGGGGGTGGGGCAGATGCATGAAAAAGGTGAAGGGGATTAAGCGTGTAGTGACCAGCAGTACATTAAAAATGGGTAAAAGACACAGATGTTTCCAAGAGGAAGCAAAACAAACATGAAACGATGTTCTGCAGCATTAGACATTGGGGGCTGCAAATGACAGATAAGCTGCCAGTTGTGAAAGTATCATGGGAAATATAAATCATAAGGTAGGTGTCTAATTATGTTGTGTGCCCAAAACCATGTAGTATTGTATGTCAGCTATAATTTTAAATACTTTTTTAAAAAATCAGAAACTCACTGAAATTTAAGAAAAAAAAAGTGACCAGACCTTTGACTTTGACAAAATGGAGGTTGTATGGCTTTGAGGAGCAATCTCAGTGGCTTGGTTAGAACTGAAGCCCTGAAGTTGGAAGAGGAAAGGAGGGGTCAAAGAAATGGAGACGGTCAGTACAGATAATTCTTACAAAGGTTCTGTGAAGGGGAGCAGAAATATGGGGTGATGGCTTGAGGGGCCCAGTTAGGGAGGCAGGGTTTAAATTTTACTTGCACATGTTCTGCTATAAGGCAGCTCCCCTTACCGACCTGCAGACCTGGTCTCATGTGCACTGACTGAGAACTGCACCTGGGAGCCCTCCAGTTGTCTCTGCAGACCCTGAGAGCCAATGACAGCCAGGAGAGGAGGATGTCCTCCATAAGGCACATGTTCTTTCCAAAATCTCTGTTCTGCCCTCTCTTGTCAGGCTCTGGGAAGACAGAGACACCATACCCAGTCCCTTCTGCAAACTGCTAACAGTCCAACAGGGGTGGCCATGGTGGGCGCCCCATGGTCTGTGTTTGACCTGGGCCTTGAATAATGAAGGACTGGCCTCTCTGTAGGGAAAAGTGCCTCAGTTACAGAGGGACCACACTGAGCCAGGTGAGGGCGAGAGTGGGGCGTGCAGGGTGCTTTCCAGCGGTTTAGGCTCACTGAAGGGACCAAGCCCAGTTACGCACTGAGGTCTGTTATCTGGTAATCAGATGGATTCTGCTAAATGAGAAGGAAAGAAGTGGTACCGATTTCCCCAAAATTGAGTCTGTGAGCTTGTGCTTGCAAACACTGGCCTTCTTAAGGTTTATACTGTGAGCCTTAAATTTGCCTTCTCACCTAGAAGAAAGTGAGGTCCAAAATTTCCCTCATTGTTTCACCTCTTAGAATGAAGCATGCAGTCAGTGTAATTGTTGCATTTAGCTGTCTATTTAAGGTAACACAGGAAGTTAGCAGTGCATTTTCAAGAAGAGCTGATTACCATCTGTAATTAGTAATCATCTAAAAACATCACTGATTGTAAGCTTTGCCAATGGTCAGAGAACACTGGCTGAGAAAGAGGAAAATACTCATCATTTAGAATATAATATTCCTTGCCCCTTAATATAATACATCGATTAAAGTTAAATGATTTTAGAATATGTCCAAGTACACTGTGCTACCTATGTCAGTCTTCCACTGTCATTCTTCCCCAAACGTGGAATGATGCATATGAAGCCACACCTGCTGAGACCCTGTGGAAATGTGTAATTTGCACAGTGTGCATTCAAGGCAGCCAGCTCTCAGGGCATCTGTTCAGAGCCTGGCTCCGCACCTCACAGAGAGCTCAGCCAGAGCTCACTTCTCACAGCCGCCACTCTCGTCCTCACCGCAGATGCAGTACAGCCTCACAGCCCTGCCCTGCAGCGTCGAGCCAGCAGGTCACAAAACCGGAAGACAGCCAGACTTTTCACACTCACTGCAGTTTTTTCAGCCAAAGGTTTATCTTGCAACAGTGGTTGAACCACTGCCTGAATTTTAAAATCTGTTTTTTTGGGAGTCTGGCTAAAGGGAATTCGTTTAAAAATTTAATTGAATAGTGCTAAGGGTTTTATCTAGAGAAAGAGGTAATTTTTCTTCCAGATGTGTAACTTGAGTTTGGCAAATTCCGGATTTTGAGTTTTGCTAGGTAATGAAAAATCATTAGTTGGGAACATGAAACCAATAAAACATGATACTCATGATACCATTTCCTTTCTGCGTGAGGGCTGCCGCTGACCTAAATGTTGGGAAACAGGAAGTTCTCACGGTGGTATCAAGGCAACAGGGAGGAGTATCCAGTGTAATAATGAGGAACAATGGGCAAAGCCAATTTTTTAGCAACCTGCAGATCTCAAAGTTTGGTACAATTTTAAGTTTTTTCAAATTCTCACCTGAGGATATGTCTGTTGACTTTACAGTGAGGAAAAGGAGAGGGAAATATCAAAGTGAGAGAAACATCAATCCGTTGCCTCCTGTATGTGCCCCAACCAGAGATCGAACACTCAGCCTTTTGGTGTGTGGGACAGCACCCCAATAACTGAGCCACCCGGCCAGGGCGGCATAGTTTTAAATGCAAGGAGGAGGATAATGTTTTTGGAAAATGTCTTTTGTTAAATATAATCTTTTCTGCTTTTTTCTAATTTGGTTAATTTTCATGAACTTAATAGGTTGTTTCCATGCTTCTGAACTAAGTAATATTTTTTATTAGTAAGGTATGCTTGCATTTGGCCCCTTTTTTTCCTTCTTTTAAAATATATAATCTTTATTATATGCCCTGGCTGGTGTGGTTCAGTGGATTGAATGCCGGCCTGAGAACCAAAAGGTCTCCAGTTCAATTCCCAGTCAGGGCACACGCCTGGGTTGCGGGCCAGGTCCCCAGTTGAGGGTGTATGAGAGCAACTGCTCAGTGTATCTCTTACACATCAATGTTTCTCTCCCTTTCTTCCTCCCTTCTTCCTTCCCCTCTCTCTAAAGATAAATGAAATAAAAAATCTTTTAAAAAATAATATATAATCTTTATTGTATTTTTTCTGTTACTATCTAGGCTGGCCCTTTTAATCAATATTTTATCCAGTAAAACAGCTTGAGATGGGAAATCCAGTTCAAGATTTACCATTTTATATGCATTTCTGATTTTAAGCATTAATTCAAATTTTGCAAAATGGCAGCGAAAGTCCTGGAGATGGCTTAAATAATGAAAGAAGAAGGACCTGGAAAGGTCCTTCTTTTCCTGCCAGCTGAGGTTTTGGTCTATTTTGATGCTGTTTTTCCGGCCCTTTAGACACTTGCTCTCTAGTGATCTCATTTCAGGCATTCAGTTCTCTGATTTAAAAAGTAGCCTCAGAACAGCAGCAAAAACCCTGAACAGTAGTTCCTGGGGAGGCCTAATTTGATTCACTTGTGACATCAAACTAGAACACAAGGACACTTAGGAGGAAGAGAATTCAGAAGCTTTTCATTAAGTGTCCCAGTGTGGGAGGCTGTTGGAAGATCACGTCACTGCTGAGGCGGCGGCCATGGTGCAAAGAGGCACTGAAGGACCGTGCAAGCAGACTGACATGTAAAGGAGTGGGCTGTGTAAATGGGGGAGCTGTATGAGGGGGGCCTGGATAGCAGCTGCTGCACAGGTCACGCTGGCCCATACCTCTTGACTTCTCTTTCTCTCTCAAGAGACTGTTTTTACAGCAGTTTTAGGTTCACAGCAAGATTGAACAGAAAGTACAGAAATTTCCCATATACCTGCCCTAACCCAGTAACTGTAGGCTCCCCCATATCAACATCCTTCACCAGAGCAGTCCATTTGGGGGCCTCCACTGATGCGTCATAATCACCCAAAGTCCCCAGTGTACGTGAGGGTTCACTCTTGGTGGTGTGCATTGTATGGGTCTGGACAAGGCGCAGTGATGAGCCTCTCCCGTTACAGCCTACAGAGTAGTTTTGCCGGCATGTGTCTTTGTCTTTTGGGCCTTGTGGTGCCCTCATTCATAGGAAATGGGTGGGTCCTTGTCATCTGTGAGGGTGACATCTGAATCTTTCCTGGACCACCAGAGTTACCAATACTACTAAAGCCTCAGTAAATGCCACCGACTGTAAATGAAATTCTTAAGGACATCTTTCAGTTAAGACAAAATAAATTATAGATCGCTCTATCCTTAGCTCTTAGACCTTTTCACTTTCTTCTGGGAACCAGTTTTCACAAAACATAGCACTTCACATGAGCTAGCGTGTGCATTTAACTAGTGACACGCCCCCTCCAGGGGTGGGGCCGATGCAACTAGCCTGACAACCACTTAACCTACAAGTTTCCAGCCCATGAAATTCCTGTCTTTGCCTCAGCAGAATGATTGTTTACTAGCGGTCATAGGCCTTCAAGGTCACTCTTGAATGTTAACACCCTGTAAAGCCCAGGTGCTGAAAGGTCTGTGAAGTTCACCTTTAGGCCTGTGTGTGTCAGTCCACAATCTGTTCTCCCAGGGTTTCTGCACCGCACTGTTCCCGGGCTGCTTCCTTTCGTCAGCCCCTCCTCAGTCCGGCCTTGCTCTGACCTGTTACTGCGGTAGTTTCCCGCACCTGTCCATCCCTCCTGCCCCTGTTCTGCACTGCGTCCGCCAGGTTAGTGTTCCTGAGGGTAGTGGTCACTATTCCCTGCCACCTTAAGGACTGACTGCCACACCTGGCCACCCCCATTTTTCTCTCAATATTTGCTACGTTCTAAAGCAAACTGAACGTTTTGTTCCCTTAAGACAACTCACATTTTCCCATGCTCACTGTCCTCCCTCAAATGTTACTTCGATGAAACCCTTCCCCAGCAGCTGTAATTTTTCTTCCTGTGCACTCCATAACACTTTGTACGACTTAACACCCCTTCACCCGCTCAGCCTTGTGTTGCAGATGTGCACAGCTCCCTCTGCTCATCCCACTGCTCTGCATGTCACAGAACACGCTCACGGGGGACTCGTTCCATTTCCGTGGCGATGTCTAGCACTTACTCAGCACTGAGGTACTAGCACATTGGCAACATTTTCATCTCCCTCGCAGTGCTTTTGCATGTATGCACACACAAATACTTGGGTTTCTATTTTATGTGAACAGTATCACACTGTAGGCATGTTTCCATGAGCTTTTTCTTTCACTTAACATGTGATGGAAATCTTTCATGTTCATTATATGCAAGTACCTCATTTTTAATGCCTGCATAATCCATAAAATGGATGTCACCTATTAACCACTGATGGACATGCTGGGAAGCTTTAAATGTTTGCTGCTGCAGAGAGTGCTACAGTGTACGTATATCTTTGCAGACTTGTGCAGACACACTAGAAGGATAACTCCTTAGAAATGGAGTTAATGGGTCAGAGGTTATGCACATTTTTAAGTTATTACCAAATTGCCTTCCAAACACTCACAAAATGTGTATCCACCAGTAGTGTGTGAAAGGACCTGTTCCTGCATTTCGTATCATCACCCTTCCTCATTTTTGCCGTCTGTGGCACACGAAACAGTGCTTGTTGTAATTCCCATTTCCCTGTTCACTAGTGAGGGTAAACATTTTTACATACATTGGCTGTCTCTGTTTCTTCTCCAAAAATTGCCTAGTCACATCTCTTTGGCACTTGTTCTATTAGTTTGTCTTTTACTAAGTGATTTGCTCACTTCTTAAATACGTATTCTGGGTATTGACACTTCTCACGTACACTGCAGGCAGGCATCCCTAGTTCATCCTTGTCCTCTGACTTTCTTCGTGGTGGTTTGTGAGTGTGGTTTCTAGGTAGGCAGATCTTTAGTCTTTATTTTTAGCTTCTTGATCCTAACATTATAAAAATACTTTCTTCTGATAGTTTTATTTAACTTTTATTTTTTTAATTCATTTGGATTTTATTTGAGGTTTGATAAAGGAGCGTGATATAAGTTTACATTTTTTTCTCTCCACTATTAAAACCTTTCCTACTGATTTAAAATGTCATTTATAAACTAAAGTTCTCTGTGTATTTGGTTTTATTTTAGTTTTATTCCTGTCCCAGTATTGTGATTTTATTCTTTTGCATTATTCTTTTGATTTATGAACGTTACAGTCACCTTATGGATTTCATGTAAAAAATGTTTTTGATCTCGTTGGGAGCTTTGCTGGGATTGCATTTGCTTTGTGGGTGACTGAGGAGAGGGGGTGTCTTTACTGTATTGACTCCCCCATTCTGGACCCTCTGGTACTTCTGTCTTCTTTAATCTGTTCTTTCGTCCTATTGTAAAGTTTTACACCCTTTCCCTTCAAATCCTGTGCCTTTTGTTTGATTTCCTCCCAGGTATTTCATGGTTTTATTGCCACTGTGACTAGGATCCTTTTTTCTATTGTTCCTTACTGGATTTTGCTACCAGATGGTAAAACTATTAATTTCTATATGTTTTATTTCTGACTACCTTGTTAGTCTTAATAGTTTTTCAGTTGGTTTCTTAGATTTTCTAAGTGCACAGTTATATCACCCACAGAAACAATGACATGTTTCGGGCGCCCACCCCCATTTCTTCTTCTTCTTAATTGTCTTCCTGAATTACTGGGGGTCTCTAGGATACTATTTTAGGGTAGCCATAATAGAAGGCACCTCTCTCGTGTTCTTTTTGGGAGGAACATTTCTGTATATTTTAACATTAGTTGGATGCTGCTTTGGATATATGATAGAGTCATTTTGTCAAATTAAGAAAGTTTTCTTGCCCTGGCTGGTGTAGCTCAGTGGATTGAGCACGGCCTGCAAACCAAAGGGCGGCCAGTTCGATTCCCAGTCAGGGCGCATGCCTGGGTTGCAGGCCAGGTCTCCAGTGGGGGCCACATGAGAGGCAACCACACATTGATGTTTCTCTCCCTTTCTCCTTCCCTTCCCTTCTCTTTGAAAATAAATAAATAAAATCTTCAAAACAATTTTTTCTTCTGTTTTTCACTGAGGATTTTTATCAAAACTCAGTGTCATAACAAGTACTTTTTTGACATTTACTGAGATAATTTTTTCTTTCAATCCATTAATGCAATTAATCATCTTAAATTTTTTTTTTATTGTACTATTTTTGCCTTCTTGGGATAAACACTACTCGGTCATGATATATCCTTTTTAATACTCTCACTACTAAATTTGATCTTATTCAGGATGCTTATATCTATAGTCATAAGCAAAATAGGCTTATCCTTTTTTTCCCTTACTACTTGTTTCTTTTTGCTGTGTAATATGTTACATACTTGAGAGTTACGTGTAATGGTGTACCTTGAAGATTTGATAACATTTACTCATAAAACTGAGATTTGTGACCTTAAAGATGGCTTTTTGACTGCCTTCTAAATTTTTAATTGTCATATTCAAGGGCCGTTAATATTCTACCCACTTTTCTCTGGTCTTGAGCAAGTTACTAACTTCATCACATCTGTTTTCTTAATGGAAAAATGGGGATAACCAAACCTAACTCTTCCAGTATTGTTGTAAGGATTAAATGAGATATGCTTGTTTAAGCACACCTGTGCCTCCCATGAGGTAATGCTCATCAGTGGTAACCGCTGTTGTTATTGTTATTCCCACAAGTGGATTAAAGTACAGTAGTTACCTTAATCACCCTCAGCTCTTGCACAGTGGAGTTGTAAACTCCAGACTAGACAAAAGATGCCGCCCAGGTAGCATCAGCTCTGTCTGACACCCCTCTCGGTGAGTCTGGATCTTTCTCAGATCCAGAGCTTTTACCTGCAGGGCTGTCTGTCAGCACACCTGCCCACTGGCCAGGATGCACTGGATACACAGGGAGCCACGGCAGAGGCTGTTTGCACCGTGGACACCTGCCTCACCGGGAGCTTGCTCCCCACAGTGTGAATGCTTATTTCTGTTATTCATGGAAGATTTTCAACTTGTACAGAATGAGACTTTTATAAAAAGGAAAACTGGGGATCAAAGAACATTCTCTGAGGTTGGTTGGTTGTTTTTTATTTTTTATTTTTTTAAATATTTTATATATTTTTACAGAGAGGGGACAGGAAGGAGAAAGAGTGGGCGAGAAACATCAATGTATGGTTGCCTCTCATGTGTCCCCTACTGGGGACCTGGCCTGCAACCCAGGCATGTGCCCTGACTGGGAATCAAACCAGCAACCCTTTGCTTCACAGGCCCATGCTCAATCCACTGAGCTACACCAGCCAGGGCAGTTGGTTGTTTTTTAGCAAACATTTAGAAGTTTTGTCTGCATCCTTTGAAAGGAGTGTGATGTGTTAAGACAGATGTATAAAGTAGAAAATGGAGACTTGTATTCTCATTAACAAGCAGCATATGGTTTTTTTCCAGTCCACTACTTCAAAATCCTTCATCTGATATTCAGAATGTATTTATGTTGAGTCATTTCTTTCTCTTTGCTGGTGAACCAGAAGATCATGAAATGATTATGCAGAGGCAGAAGCATTACGTTCAGTTTCTTTTTTTGTATAGATCAGATAAGAGGCTTGCAAATGGCAGTCAGGCCGCCTCACATCCTCCGTGTGGCCGTGGTGCCGCTGTGGGCCTGCTTGTCACCGGCGCAGTGCCTGTTAGTTTGTCAGCCTGCTTCCGAAGACCCGAGGGCTTTGTGATGACAGGAGGCAGTACTAAGAACGACGTTGGATTCTGAAAGGCTCCTTTTGTTTTTGCAGACATTTCTTTCCTTGTTAGTGTTTAGAAACTGCTATTTTTTTAAGAGTGTTACGAGCAGGGAGGAGAGGTGTACATATTTAGAATTAGGATTTCTGAATCTTCAACAAGGAAGGAAAAATAAAAAGTTCTGAAGTTCAGCTCAGCCTAAGCCTCTAAATCACCCTTTCTGCACCAAAGCTTCTAGAAGAGAAAAAGCTCACAGGTCTGAGGACTGAAAGCAGCCTGAGAGGCTGGCTCTTGGTAACCCTGAGTAGTAACAGAGGAGCCAGGGCAGCCGTTCCAAAGATCTGCCTGCCTCCCCAGAGAGCAGGGGACCCTGCGCGCCTCCCTGCCCTCTTTAATGCACTCTTCCATTCCGCACGCCTCCCTGTAGCCCGCGGGCATCTGTGGAAACAGTTCTACCTAAGGAAAGGTCTGCCAAAGACTGTTTTCTGACATCTTCACAGTATTGACGTATTTGGGAGTGTTGGTCGTCTCATAAAAAGTAAACATGGAGTGGGGACCCTGGAGCTCTGGGAAGGTGAATGGCAATTTTCATTACCGGCCAGGAAGCAGGGTTTTGGTCTGTTTATTTTTTCTAGCTGTTACTGTATCCTACTATTATCGCTGAAATATCAGGGAAGTAACTTTATGACACTGTTATGATGTTACTTACATTATTATTGTATATTCTATTGTAAATTTCACATTATTCCACTAAAGCACCAATGGCTTTTTTCCCTAGAGCAATAATGAAATTTCATAGTATGAAAATGGAAGAAATCAATAAAATCATCCGTGACCTTTGGCGAAGCACCTATCGCGGACAAGGTAGCGGACACGGTGCCCGACAAGTGCTCTTTGCAAAGACTATCCCAGCTCTGACCCCGCACGGCCTCTCAGCAAGCCGTTCCTGCCTCCTGGACCTTCCTGAACGGCTCTTTGATGTTTTCTAAGAATTCTTATCTTGACAACATCTTGTAGCAAGAAAAAAATGCAGAGCTTTCTATTCCAGAGCCTGACAAGACTGACATATTTGGCTACAATGCACAATAGATTTAGCTGATGACAGTAGGTGCGGTTGAGTGTCGGTAGGGAGAAGCCAAAACGAGATAAACTGGCCAGGAGGAACCCGTTAATAGACGAGCTAGGAAGGGCAGAGCTGGGGCTGGGGGGCGGGGTGCCGGGGCTGCTTCTAGCCGAGAGCCCTCGTGAATCTCCAGCCAGACAGACACATGGGTTCCAGACAGCCCGGGTTTTCCCTACACGGCCAGCCTCGCACGTCGCGCCTGGGCTTGCTTATGACAGTGTGCAAATGACAACAGGCCACAGGGTGTGGGCTCCTCTGAACCCGTCTTCCTTTTGTGTCAGATATTGAATATATAGAAATCAGGTCTGACGCCGATGAAAACCTGTCAGCTTCTGATAAACGGCGGAACTACAACTACCGTGTGGTGATGCTGAAGGGGGACACGGCCTTGGACATGCGAGGACGGTGCAGTGCTGGGCAGAAGGCAGGTATCTCAGGAGGCTGGGGGCCACCTGCACCCAGAGAAGTGACAGAGTCAAAGGTCAGTGCGGCGGAAGCACCCAAGGCCGCCTTCAGTGGTGGGAGCTCCTTACGCTGCTCCTGGCCGCCACGTAAGTGGGTCAGGATCCGCTCTCCTCTGTACACTCCCCCACTTCTAACCAGCATTTCCTGCAGCGTTATGTAAGTGAGGCTTGTAGGAGAAGGCCCTGAAACCTCCTCACAGAACAGGCTGGGTGTAAAATGTAAAACAAGGAGCTGAAGACCATTCATTGTTTTACAGTGCTCCTGATGAGGGTAAGGTAAGACCCACCACTATTTTACGTGCCACCAAGAAAGGAGAGAGGCGATTGTCATTATAAGATGCCTCCTGATTTCAGAGAAGTCGAGGGGGCGAAACGGGTGGTGTGTTTTAGAATCGGTGACATACACTATTAACACACCAGGTCCTGGATCACCTAGGCCACATCAGCAGATGTGGCTTTACTACACACGAGAGTCTCCTTGAGGAAGCACCCTCATTGTGGGCCTGAGTCCCCAACACCCCCCGCCTCACCTTGGGGCCTGCAGACCGTCTGGAACCAGGCCTGCTCCAGCCAAAGGCCGACGTCACTGTGCGCAGGTTTGCGCCCAGGATGTCACAGGGTCTTGAGCTTCCTCCTTTCACACTGGAAGCAGATTATATTGGTGACAGCTCTGGACCCTTGATTTTCTTAACAGATTTTTAAAATTCTAGAAATGGATGCTCACATTACCTGAGTAATTTTCATAGTTTTCAGTTTTTACCTGAAGACACTCCACACGTGGATGCACTCCGTTGTCAGCTCAGACAGCTGTACCGATTTAAGGCATCTGCAGATTATTATCTTAATTATAGTCTGCAAAAAATGACAAACTTGTGATCTCTAATCGTATCCCCTACTTGCTCCAGTGATTTTATTGGTAACTATGGGTGGGAACATAGAGTCTGAAACATGTTTCTTTGGATTAAAAGTACTTTCTGAAATAGTTTCTGAACAAACAGGTTTCCCGTCACTACTCTAAAATACAAAAATTAATTAGCAGTAATGTCTTGCTTGGTGTTGGGGGAGAAGACAGACAACTGGTTCGGTAGATACCACTCTGAGCAGGTGGTGTGGAGGCAGCAGCGACAGCAGTCCAGCACCCGCGCAAGTGCCTGAGCAAAGGGCTGCGCTGCGGCCGTGGCTTCTGCGTCTGCCGGCCTGCTCTGGGCATCCGAGAGAAGCTGTGAACTGCTGTGAGATCACTCACTCACTCGCTGATTCCCCTGCCCTCACAAGGTCAGGGGAGGGGCAGTTACAGCTCCCACAAAGGTGGTGCAGGCTTCCTACGTCGTCCTTCACTCCCCATTCAGGGTGCCTTGTACCCTCAGATAGTTTCAGCCGGCCCGAGAGGTTTAGTGTTGGGTTCCTATGAACCTTGGAAGTGCCTTGAAAGTTTGGGCCACTTGGATTTCCTAAAGTGAGCTCCCATGACACCGCACTCCTGTGCTCCTGCTCCTTTGGCCCAGGAATTCATTCTCTCTGCCTCAAAATGGCATACGTGTGGGACATACACTAGCATGTGCGTCAGAGCGTGGTGCAGGTCAGGCACCTGTCTGGACCGTGGGACGTGCAGACTTGAGGATGCCGGTGACGGGGGAAAGGTCGATGCGGCTCCAGAAAGTGGAAGGTGTCCGATTTTTCTAGTCCCGTTATGGGGAAAATGAGTTAGGTTGCGAATTTTTAAGGTGGTTAATTTTACACCATTACTAAAATTATTAGTTACAGATAAATGGTATTGCCTTTCAGACTCCCATCTGTGATTCCAAGTTTTGTTACAGCTGATGGGATTGGGGAAGGGGGGCAATTGGCATTGCTTTTAGCATTTCACTTTATTGTGAACGGTAGGCTGAGATGATGCACCCGATGCTCCACCTTCTGGAAAGTCGTGAATGTCGGGTCACAGTGCCTGCTCCCTAAACCGAAGAGCAGTGATTCACCTGAGGTCGGTGACCCTGTGACCTTTGCCATCTGCAGGGATCGAGCCCGCTCTCTGTGCTCTCCTGAGAGAGTGGGAAGGAGGTCTGTGCAGCGCGGCTCAGCGCTGGTGCTTTCTTCCAGGTGCTGGCCTCTCTCATCATCCGCCTGGCCCTGGCGGAGACGTTCTGCTTGAACTGCGGCATCCTTGCCTTGGATGAGCCGACAACAAATCTAGATCGAGAAAACATCGAATCTCTTGCACACGCTTTGGTTGAGTAAGTGTCGCAAGTCTGGGGACAGATTATGATCGTAGTTAAAGTAAGGTGAAGAGGGTTCTGTGGTGAAGCCCCTCTCTAGATGTGTCTTCCTTGGAGAAGCTGGGTGACTTTCCCTTTTGACAGGGATTTGTCAGAGTTTTTAAAAAGAACTAGCTGGTGACCAGCAGCAACAGCAGAGACATCCTGCCCGTCCCCACATGTGTTCATAGGGAAACTCTGGTTTGGCTTTCCAGTAAAGCCACCTGAGCCCACGTGTCCTGTACCAGACTTGACTTGACTTGCTAAAACATTCTGGGTGGTGACAGTGGTTTTGGATGGGATCCCCAGCTTTTGATATACGTCAAACATCTACAAGGAATTGTGACTCCTACTCAGAAAGCATAGCAGTGTGACCCAGACATAGGAAAATTGCACACACCTTTGACCACATTCACCTGGGTTGGGGGCGGCCGCCTCACAGGGCAGCCCTTGCTTAGGAACTGTGCTGGCAGAGGAAAAGCCTGTCCCCTCAAGTTGAGGGGCTGTTTCAGGGGCTCCCCCCTCCAGCTAGACGCTCTGGGCCAACGTAATGCCTGCTGTCTGGTAGCAGGGCTCGGCCAGGGGAGAGCCAGGCGGCCGCGGGGCCACCTTTTTCCAGCTGTCTCCCAGGATCCTGTGCGGCCAGCACGAAAGGGCTGGCGCTTTTGGAACCTGAGCACATCCAGCTCCAGGCAAGGGATGAATGAGTTGATGAAAAGTCTTTTGGGTCCCAGTCTCCCAGCACCCAGCATGGAGATAATGAACACAGAAGTGCTCTGCACACCCACACAGACCCTGTGTGTCATACCAGTGATGCGGCTGGCAGCTGGGGGTGGCAGAATTCTAAGTAGACACAGCTCCTAAGAAGGCAGTGGGCCTTGCATATGTTATTCCCCCTGCCTGTAGTCTGTCTTTAAAAAAATTTTTCTTTTTCCAGAGAAAACTAGTCACAGGTCAAGAAAACCCCAAGCACAGGAATAAGCCAGGCTCCTTGAGCGGAGCAGCACAGAAATCAGGCAGAAATCGGCAGAACACTTCCACCTGCTGTGGTGAGAAGGATTTGTGTTCTGGGAGAAACTAAAGCATGTGTTCTCACCTGTGCATAAGCCAGACCTGTGGGAAGGGTCAGGCCACGCACCTGCACTGTCTGGACAGTGCTGGGACCCCCCTCGCCCCCTCCCCCCTTCCTGCAGGGCTGTCAGCCGACACGCACTCAGCACAGGAAAAGCCTGCTCACCACACACAGCACGGTCAGGTGTCTGACAGTCTCTCAGTGGCTTTCTCGACTACAGGAAAGGTTACTTAGGCTCTTCAGTAACAACATATTCTAAATATATCGTTTCAGGATAATAAAAAGTCGCTCACAGCAACGTAACTTCCAGCTTCTGGTAATCACTCACGATGAAGATTTTGTGGAGCTCTTAGGGCGTTCTAAATATGTGGAGAAATTCTATAGGATTAAGAAGAACATCGATCAGTGCTCAGAGATTGTCAAGTGCGGTGTTAACTCCCTGGGATCTTATGTTCATTAAAAATACTCAAGATTTAATTGCCTTGGAAACACAGGTCTTCAGGCAACTGCTTATTTCTGATATCAACTGAGTCAGTAAGCAAATATATTCTTTAAAAGTAGCTTTGTGTCTAGGATTTTGAATGTCTGAGAGGCTCTAAAATGATTAAAATTGTTTCACATGAAACTTGCGCTGATTCCTGAACTTCACCTCTCCAAGCAGCCCGATGGGCCCGAAGGCCTGGCCTCAGCCTCACTTGGCCTCACTTGGCCTCGCCTGGCCTCGCTTCTCCGTGCCCCTGCCCAGTCCCTCCCCAGCAGACAGCGGAGCTCCCTGTGCCTGGGGCTGCTCCCTTTCTCTTGTTAAAGCACAGGTGACAAGTAGGTTCATGCTGCCTTGACGATTTATGGTTTTGGCTTTTTTTTTGAAAATCAGTGTTAAGTGTTACCACTAAATTTATTTCCTTGGATGTGGTTTTTAAAAAGTTATTAGTATTTCCTGAAGATGACCACAAAAAATGAGATTTTATTGTATGTCTCCACTCTTAACTCTGTAAATCCAGCCAAGTCCGCTCTGGCCTCAGTTCCCCAACTAAAATTTCAAGTAGTTGGATGGGGCTTCAGGGTCTCACGGGAACCTCACATAGTCTTCATCTTCAGGGATGTCAAATTCATTTTCTCCAGGGGCCACGTCAGCCTCGAGGTTGCCTTTAAAGGGCTGAATGTAACTTAGGACTGTATAGATGTCACTACTCCTTAGCTAGGGGCAAGGAGCTTGGTGCTGCCATCAGTAGAAACGAGGTGGAGGACCAGGTTCAGCCCGTGGGCCTTGTGTTTGCACTCGTGCTCTAGTCCAATGTCCACTGTGCCCTCCCCACGCATCCCGGAAGGGTGTCGTCCAGACTCGGCTCTCCTGTGGGAGGAAGCTCCCCACTGTGCACACCCCCCTTCGGACAGCTCTGACCTAGAGCAAGGCCTCCCTCGGTCCCTCGGTGGTAAGTGTTTAACTCTCCTGTGTGTCTAGCTGGGGTGCCCTCCCAGCCTTACCTTCAGCCCCAGTTGCCCTCCCAAGTGTGCACTGCAGGGCGGGAGGCGAGCAGGGCCCCGCACAGAGTCAGGGCCAGCTCCCCATGGGGTCCAGCCAGACCTGGAGGAGCAGGCCTTTCATTTTACCCACTGCTGATAAAAGCCCACCCACACCTTTTTCTTGGAATTGCCAGGTGACATCTTGAAGCCTGTCACAATCACTGCATACGGAATGCTACCAAGTAGCATCCTTTGGAGCTAGACTTGTGGGGTTGGATTGTTCAGAGCCTGCTGGTTGTACGGCACAGTTTTGTCATTTTGTGTGGTCCAGACAGTCCTTCTGAACCGGGGTATAGTGAGAGTTATCTCTCAGGTCCTTACCAGGGGGTAGATGGCGACGGAAGGAGATTAGGCTTTGGGTGGTGAACACACAATACAATGC
>PVKM010004189.1:0-53358 GCA_004027735.1 Carollia perspicillata
TTTCCTCTCTCTCTAAAAATAAATAAATAAAATCTTTAAAAAAAAATAAAAGTTGATGAATATTTGGGTTGCTTCTACTTTCTGGCTACTGTAAATAATGTTAAGAGAGAGATGCACAAATATCTCTTCAACACCCTGCTTTCAGTTCTTCTGGGTATTTATACCCAAAACTGGAATTGCTGTATCATATGGTAATTCTATGGTTAATTTTTGTGGAACTGCCATTGGGTTTTTTTATCATTCATTCTATATTCCCACCAAAAGTGCACATGGTTCTAATTTCGTCACGTCCTCATCAATACTTGTTCTTTTCTTTTCTTTTCTTTTTTTTAGATTTTTACTTAATTTATTTTTGGAGAGGGGACGGGAGGGAGAAAGAGAGAGAAACATCAATGTGCAAGAGAAACACTGATAGGTTGCCTCTTGCATGCCCCAACGGGAGACCTGGCCCACACCCAGGCATGTGCTCTGACTGGGAATCAACCACCGAACTTTCACTTTGTGGGACCACAATAGACCCATTTAGCCACACAAGTCAGGGCTATTTTCTATTGTTTTGATAACAACCATCCTAATGGTATAAAATGGGCAACAGAGAATTAAGAGACTCAACTATTCTATATGATCTTGGAATGGTGGACACATGACATTATACACATCAAAAATACAGAACTTCACAGCACAAAGAATAAACCTTAGCCTGGCTGGGTTGCTCAGGTGGTTGGAGTGTCATCCTATACACCAAAAGGGTGCAGGTTCAATTCACAGTCAGGGTACATGCCTAATTTGCAGGGACAATCACAAGCAGGGGTGCACACAAGGCAGTCAATCAATGTTTCTCTCTCACATCCATGTTTCTCTCTGTCTCTCTCTGCCCTCCTTTCTCTCTAAAATCAACAAACAGGGAAAATTCCAGTCATGATGGCAGCATAGGTAAACACAGCTCGCCTCCTCAAACAGCAACATCACAATAACAACTTACAGAACAGCCATCATTCAGAACTGTCAGAAATCAAGTAGAATGGAAGTCTAACAACTACAGAATCAAAGAAACCACATTCATCCAGACTACTAGGAGGACAGGAGACACAGAATGGACTGGTCCCACTTCCACGTGTGGTGGATATAAATTCGGGAGGGATGTCTCGGGAGGGAGTAGTCCCAGCCCCACACAAAGCCCCCTAGCCCAGGGTACCAGTGCCAGGAAGATATGTCCCCACAAGGCCTGGCTGCAAAAACCAGCAGGGACTGAGTTAGTAGAAGAAACTTCTGGAGTCCCAAGCCGTTCATCTTAAAGGACCCACACACAACTTACTCAGACTCACTCCCTCTGAGCTCCAGCACTGGGTATGGCAATTTGAAAGGCACCAATGGCATACAGGGAGGAAATGAAGTGTCTGGATCAAGGCAAGAATAGGGGACAGCTTTCTCCCAGACAGAAAGATGGGCAGAGGCCACATCCCTTTTCTGAACCCTCCCCCTATAGAGCCACAGTGCTGGCAAAACAGGTGCCATACCTGAGACTCCATCAACCTGGCTAACACTGTTTGCTTGGCCCTAGAGATAGATCCCCTGAGACTCCATCCCACCTATCTACCAGCCCACCCAAGCTGTTAACAGCAGCTTTTCCATATGAATGCTGGTCTAGGCTCATATGCTTCACAACTTCCTAAATCTTCTCAAACAAGCAACAGCTAGCCTCCCTGAGGCCCCAGCATCCCTACTTCTTGCTAAGTTGCCCTGGGTCCAATACTGGCAGCATTCAACCTAGACACACAGCTTGGCTTTTACTGGAAATCTCAATGCCCAGCACAAGTAGCAACATCTGAGATTACTTTAGAGTCCAGGAAGGGTAGCCCCAGGCAAAACACAGGTTGGGGGCTGACCTTGACCTGCACCACCTGGGAAACCCCAAGGCCAGCATACCCAGTGGACAGCTATAGACCATGTTGGAGCACCACCACCCTTACCCTGCACAGCTGATCCTCAACAGAGGGCCGAGCTTGATGGTCAGTGGTCACAGCCAGTCTTTGCAGCTAACTGGTCTGGGTAAAGCCCTCGTACTGACCTGCCAGCAGCAATCAAGGCTCAACTACAAGAGGATGTACTCAGCCCACACAAAGCGCACATCTCGAGTACCCACCTTAGGTGATAGGGGTGGCTGTGCCACTGGACCCTACAGGACCCTACAGGACTACATTAGGCAATGCTACCAAGACAGGGAGTCACAGCAGCTCTAACACATAGAAACAAACACAGGGAGAATGCCAAAATGAGCAAACAAAGAAACATGGCCCAAATAAAAGAACACATCAAAACTCCATAAAAAGAACTAAAGAATATGTAGACAAGTAACCTAGCAGATGCAGAGCTCAAAACACTGGTTATAAGGCTGCTCAAGGAACTTAGTGAAGACCTCAACAGCATTAAAAAAGATACAATCAGAAATGAAGGGTTCACTAATTGAAATAAAGAATAACTTACAGGGAAACAACAGTAAAGTGGATGAAGCCAAGAATCAAATCAATATTTGGAACATAAGGAAGCAAAAAAACAACCCTTCAGAACAATAAGAAGAAAAAAAAAATTCCAAAAAATGAGGATAGTGTAAGCAGCCTCTGGGACAACTTCAAGCATTCCAACATCTGCCTTATAGGGGTGCCAGAAGGAGAAGACCAAGAAATTGAAAATCTATTTGAAAAAAACTATGAAAGAAAACTTCCCTGATTTGGTGAAGCAAATAGATATGCAAGTCCTGGAAGCACATAAAGTCTCAAACAAGATGGATGCAAAGAGGCCCACTCCAAAACACATCATAATTAAAATGCCAAAGGTTAAAGATAAAGAGAATCTTAAAAGCAGCAAGCAAAAAGCAGTTAGTTACCTACAGGGGAGTTCCCATGATACTGTCAGTTGATTTCTCAAAAGAAACTTGGCAGGATTGAAAGGACTGGCAAGAAATACTCAGAATCATGAAATGCAGGGACCTACAGCCAAGACTGCTCTACCCAGCAAAGCTGTCATTTAGAATCAAAGGGCAGATAAAGAGCTTCCCAGGCAAGAAAAATTAAAGGAGTTCATCATCACCAAACCATTTAAGGGACTTATTTAAGAAAAAGACAAAAACTATGAATGATAAAATGGCAACAAATACATATATATCAACAACTGAATCTAAAAAACGAACTAAGCAAACAAGAAGAACAGAGACAGAATCATTAATACAGCGAACATTTTGATGGTTGCCAAATGGGAGGAGGGTTTAGGGGAATGGGTGAAGAGGTGAGGGCATTAAGTACAAACAAAGAGTAACAGAATAGCCATGGGGATGTTAAGTACGATACAGGAAATGGAGTAGCCAAAGAACTTACACTCATGACCCATGGACACGAACAATGGCGTAGGGATTACCTGAGGGTGTAGGCAGTGGAGGGGGGAAAAGGGAGAAAAATTAGGACAACTATAATAGCATAATCAATAAAATATAATTTTTAAATAAATAAAATCAATAAACACATCCTCAGATGAGGATTTATAAGAAGAAATCTTAATATATGCACATTTTTTAAACTTTTTAAAAATATATTTTTTATTTTTAGAAAGAGGGGTTGGAAGGAGAAAGAGAGGGAGAGAAACATCAATGTGTGGCTGCCTCTTGCGTGCCCCCACTGGGAACGTGGCCCACTATCCAGGCATGTGCCAGGCATGTGCCCTGACTGGGAATCAAACTGGTGACACTTTGTTTCACAGGCCAGCATTTAATCCACTGAGCCACACCAGCCAGGGCAATATATGTAAAATTTTAAAAAATCATTGATAAAGTCAGGATCCCAAGTAAGAAAATATACTGTGAATGTATTAAACAACCTCCCTTAAGAGGATGGGGGAATGTTGCTGACCTAACTAACTTTGAAAATGAGGAGTCCATAAGTTAAAAATGGAAATGCAACTGCATTTAAGTACTGTACTCTAATTGACAATGTTGTTCCTCATAGAAAGGGGAACAGCTACAAGTTAACTCTGATATTGCTATAAATATACAAGGGTCCAGCACAAATAATGCCCCTTTTTATTAAAAATCTTTTATTACAAAATCATAAGCATGTAATTTTGTAATATAACAATATCACACTCAAGCACACCATATGACACGTTCAAGTTGAAATTACAAATTATTATACCCATGTTATTACCTGACCAACCACACTCAAGCAAGTCTTACTTTTGCCATACCCTGTATAGTGAAAAGGAGCAATTAAGCAAATGAATTATCAGCTGAAGGGAGTTAAAAGTGTGAATTTACAGAAAAGCAAGAGAGGAGGGAAGGATACATGTAGTAATTGAATAAAGTTGGGGACATCAGTAAGAACTAATTTAATTAGATACAGATGGTTACACATAGAAATATTTCTAGATATGTGTATATATGCAGGTTAGTATACACATATATTTCTTTATTTTATCAGCTGAAGGGGGACTAAGAAATTTAACGCCAGTAGCACAAGCACATCTAGCACCCATATCTTGGTTTCTAATACCATGCTTCAATAAAAGAAATCAAGACTCTTCGAAAAAAATTAATGATTCTGAGACTGAAACAGGAAATATGCAAGGTAAGACTGGACCATCTTGTATTCCCAGAAAGAAGAAAGTATTTTACAATATCATTATTGATGGAGATATGTTATGGGACACAGCTGAAAAAACTCCCTGTGGCCAAAGCTGGAACAATTTGAGCAACAAACTAAGTGAAGTAGTAATGGATTATAACCCCAAGTATAAAATAAATATCCAAGTCCATATTGATATAAAGAAATTACTAAATAAATTAATTAATGGGGGAGGGAAACAAATATCCCACTCTTCTGAATTCCAAATAAACTATATAGATAATCCACCCCAAAAGAGAGGACCATAACTTCTAAGTGTGGGCTGTACATAGTGACCTCCTACCAGAAAATACAGTATACATAAGGGGAAAAAATAATTTTACAGTGGAAGAACCCGACAAACACTTCTTCAGCCAATGACCAAGATCAGTATCAACAGTGATAAATCCTGTTAATATGCACCCTTAAAATGTGATAAAAATAACACATATTTCCCCCCAAAAGTCATAACCCTAGTCTGATCATGAGAAAAATATCAAATTCTAATACAGGGGCATCGTAACTGACCAGTACTCCTCTAAACTCTCAAGTTCATGGAACACAAAGAAAGTTGGAGAAAATGGCACAGGCTAGAAGTGCCTACAGAGACATGACCACTAATGTAATGTGGGAACAGAAAAAGACATTAGATAATAACCAAGAAAATATAAATAAACTGTGGAATTCAGTTAATAATAATGTATCACTATTGGTTCATGAATTATAACAAATGTACCATTCTAATGTATCCATTTAAAGAGGGGAAACGGGGTGGAAACAGGAGGGAGGTGTGGAGGGCTGGGATAGGGGTAAAAGGCAGAAAACTGTACTTGAACAACAATTAAAATTAAATTAAAAAATAATAACTTGCTAGTGAATGATAAAAAATAAAAATAAAAATAATAAAGAGGGGAAACAAACAAACAAAAGGAAAAAAGAAAAAGTGCCAGGCTCATAGCTCTTACTCTCTGGAGGCAATTTTATAACTTGATATTATTTTAGTTGACAGAAACTTAGGTTATAGGATATCTTTATTGTTTCCAACATTCAGGAAAACTTTCCACTCATGAAAAAAATTCTGGACTTCTAATTTCAGGACCCTTTCCTTGGTCTCTGCAGAGCCTTCACATAGTCTGGGGGTCTGGACAACTTCACACCCTGTCCATCAATTCTGTACACTTGCTCAAAACACCAATCTGCGCTGGCAAGTGGTATCAGCATGGCATGGTGTAGCAAGCAAGAAGCAGCCCACAGATTCCAGGTAAGACACATAAGCCTTCACTATGAGGCCTCTTAAAACAATGATGGGCTGTATTAGACCCCTAAAAATCTCATCTCTAAAATATATGCTTTGTCACTTACATTACGGCCTTTTCTTAACTCACACATTATTATTCATGTACACACATATATGCATGTACATGTATGCATATGTAGAAGACATATAAATATCTTCCACAAAGCCATTATTAACTCATTGGGGACAGAGATCATAAATGCTATGTTCTGGGGTGTCTTATACCTATCCCCCTTCTTCCTAACAGAACCCTAATTTTGTTCAAGTGGCAATGTGCAGAACTTTGGACAGTGAGACCTAAGGGCATGTTTGTTGTGGAGCCCCTGGAAAGCTTTCGCCTTCTCAATAAACAGGCAGATAAGCTGATATTGTTCCTTTTTTATTGTTTCCTTAAAAACAGACATAATGGTTGGAGCTGCACCATCCTGTAATCCTGAGGGAAATTTCCCAAACTGCTGCACAGATGCTGACCCTGATAGTGCTCAGTTCATGAATCCTTGCCACTGACTGTCTACCTCCAAAGTTCTTGCTATATAAGACAAATAAACTATATAAGTATCTGAGTTAAAAAAAAAATTAAATGTGGCTCCCAACCCTATAAACAGCTAGGATAAATGTGACTTCAAAAGAAAGACTATAGCACCCCTTAGAAAGAACAGTACACCTCCTGGGCTTTCACAATAGGATTGGAAAAGAGATAGAGGATCTGAACAATCCCAAGGTAAGATATCACGCAAGATCCCTTAAACGGATCAAAAACTTCACACAGCCTAAACCCTAAACTTACAGATTTGGTGTATCAGAGCTCAGTAGGCCTTAATCTTGATAGATGTCTTTTCAGGGTTCTAAGATCACTAAATATTTAAGGAAAGTCTCCAACACGCAAGACAGGAACCAAAAGTCACAAAGAGAAAAAAAGGCACCTTGGAGGCTATGGATATTATGCATGAATAAGAAACCTAAACACAACAAAACAAAAACCAATCTCTGATATACACAAAGAACTTAAAAGAAGATATTGTTCCAAAATGCAAGTAGCTATTAGAAATTAAAGTCAGCCCTGGCTGGTGTGGCTCAGTGGATTGAGCACTGGCCTGCAAACAGGTCACTGGTTCATTCCCAGTCAGGGCACATGCCTGGGTTGCAGGCCAATTCAACCAATCAATGTATCTCTTGCACATCATTTCTCTCCTCTTTCTCCCTCCCTTCCCAACTCTCTAAAAATAAATAAATAATTTTTTATTTTTAAAAAGGAAATTAAAGTTTTAAGTGAAACAAAAATAAGAACACAGAAAGGAAAAACAACATATAAGCACTTTTCCCCTGAGGATATTTGCTAATCCTGAAAATCGGGATCTTTGTTTTAATAACATATCAAAAGTTAAGGGGACAGTATCAAAATCCAACAACCACACAATGGAATTTCAAGTCCTGGACTTGATTTAAAGATGGTCCCAGACTAGAAGTGACCCCAGGCACATGGCAGCAGAAAATACAAATCCTATACATACAATGGAATACTACAAACTAACCATAGGAGGCTGATTCTCACAGACATCACGTTAAATGAAATAAGTCAGGGGAAATAGAATATATAGTACCATATCATTTATGTGATGTAAAAAGCTACCTACAAAGCTAATCAATGGCAATCTAAGTCAGAACAGTGGTTACACGGAGGGAGGGTATATTTACTAAGAAGGCCATAAAAGAGTCTGTATCTTGATCTTTGTGGGACTTACATGAGTATATTCATTTAAAAAAATGTTGCACATACGAGTATAAAATTTGTACACTTAAGTGTATAAATGTTGTATTTCAATAAAACTTTTTAAAAATAAAGGTAAAAAGGAAATTTTCAGATTAAAAAGTTAACAAATATTAATTATATTTATATATACCTTTGGCAAATGTTAAAGGGTGCTAACTTAATTTAGGTCACAGTCTAAGTCCACAAGGTTGGTTCCAAAGTAATGGTTTCTGTGTTTCCTTTAAAGCTACTGACCACTTTACTGGAGAGCACACTGAGCTGCGAGCAGTTTCAGGGGTATCTTTAGGAGTCAGCAACATATCAGGAGACATCAAGACAAAAATCAGGAACTAACAGACTGCCCCTGCCTTGTGACAGCCTCTTCCCCAGTCAGAACCAGACCAGGAACTGATGGCAGTACTACCTGGACTTCCACCTCTGTGAAAAGGCAATGGCCACTAAAGTGGGTGGTATCTCTATGTGCAAATGGTACCTAGTATACAAGCTTGTATACAAGTCCCTCTGCCCCATATCCTATAATCTGGGTGTTGGCCTGGAATGAGGCCAACACCCAGATGTGCCAAAATAGGAAAATTTGACCCTGTACATTATGCTTTTTCAAACTATAACAAATATATAATATTCCACATATTTCATGAAGTACTGTTAAATTCTGATGACTAGTTCTCTAAAAGGAACTTAAGGAAAAACTGCTCCTAAGCGCCAATTATTAATGACTAATTTGATTTTATAGGGACATTTTACAAAAACCTTTACTTTTATTATTCTAGACTTCCTTCTCTTGGGCTCAATACAAATTCTAAATGCTGAATCTCACATTACAAAAAGTAGTCAAATAATATCTAAATGTTGAATGTTATATCTAACATTACAAAAATCAGTCAGATATAATCTTAAAAAGAGGTAGTTTCAAAGAACTAGGCAATGAAAAATTCTGTAAAAGTAATCACAGAAGTAACACAACTTATTGTAGAAAAAAAGGGAAAATGCTTAAAAGCACAGATGACAATATTAAAATTAATTGTAACACCAACAGATTTTAAGCATAATTTTCAATTTTAGGGCATCTACCATTCTATCATCAATTAAGAAGTGATATCTCAAAATATCATAACCTATTTTTATTATATGAGAAACTTAGTCCATAAACCAGCTAATGAAACTATAGTAATTAAAGCAAACCTGGAGAAGGAAAACTTAACTGCATTCTGCCAATGAACACCTCTCATCCTCAGAAAAACACTGGAACTAAATTGATATAAAAGTAAAAATAGTAAGTCATAGGTAAGGGGCAAAGGGAAAAAACAGTACAAAACAAATTGCAGAAATAACGTGTTAAAAAATACAACCGATTTCGGAACCAGTAACATATTATTAAAGGAACGAACATATTATTAAAGGAACGAACATGCTTCAGATATTCATGCAGAACTAATTGAATCAGTACAACTCTCATGTCCTAAGACCCAGTGGGATTCCTCCTACTACCACCAAAGGATTGAGAAGAGATAATCCCTTCAACTTAACAAACAAGATTTCCTTCTGTGGAATTTTTAAATAGTCTAAAAAATGAGTTAATTATATGCTAATGCATGACTCTGTTCACACACACACACACACACACACACACTTAATTCATGAATTGGCATCAAGCATTCAGCCAGATGGACATTTTAGCCTGGTCCCATTCTACCATTCATCACTAATTTCAGGCATCCTACACTCAAATTCAAGCCAAACCTAACTTCTATACCAAGGTGAGTATAGCAAACATTTACTACAAATCCTGGTAGTGTCAGGCTCCATGCCAGCCAGTGTGCTGAGCTGAGGGTACAGCAATGAATCAGGCAATGAATAACTAATGAGTAAGATGTGATCTCTGCCCTCCGGGAACTTCTTAGGAATCCCATATGCAAAACCCTCCTTATGCCAAATATCTTTTTGATATGTCTGATATACTGTACATAGTCTGAACTAATATGCATTGATAGAACAGCTTTTGATTCCTATAAAACAAAAACTTCATATAATCTTTTTATACTAGTTTTTAAATGCTAAAGGTATGATTACGTTCCTCAAAACAGAATTTTTCACTTTTGCTATTCAGCCAAAAATGTTTAAGGACTGTAGATTATTGAATGAGATACTACTTGTAGGTTCACATAGAAGGTGTTCCATAATTATAAACTGATGCTATTGTCTTGGCCTATGCTCTGCCTGGAAACATGGGTTGATATACAGGAAACAGTAGGTAGAACAGGGTTTTAGTTCTCCAACCAAACCCACATTTTATATATTGGCGGAAAGACAAAGCATAAATGTTTTAAGATAAAGGCAAGGAAGGGGAATGGAAATGAAAGGTTTAAGGAAGTAGCAATGCAGAGGAGATCCTGCTCAGAGACAACGCTCAGCTCCCACCTCGTTTTAGGCAGGTGAGAATGGTGGCAGAAAAAGGTGTCTTAACTCTCCCCATCCTTAAGGAATAACAACATTTACAAAACATCTGAAATATTGAACATGACAATTTCTACCAACAAAACGGAATGTAAAATATAAGTATTTACCATGACCATTTTCCAAAGATTTGAATATATAAGAAATAACTACAACATAAGGTGGTAGTCCCATTGAGAAAGATAATATCCAGAGTGTATAGTCTAGAGGGAGGGAGTTGATAGGAACTGGTCAACACAGGACATTCTGAACAGTTATATCAATAGAGGAAGAATTTGGAGTTAAAAAAAGTAGTATCATGTCAAAGTAACTCTAAGTTTCCTCACAAAGGGCTGATATGATAAGTCTTCATAAATCTAAGCATACATTACACAGTGCTTCTCTATAATAGACACAATAATTTTATTTTTTCTAAACTAAATTCCTATAGCAGTTTCATGGCCTTTGGAAAAACAATACAGTTCACACTGATAAAAAGTTTTCTTTGTCAATCTCCTCTAGATAAGCACTTTCTAAAAAAATCTGAAGTAATATTGAAGTCAGTATTACAGATAGAGTCTAACCATTATACACTACAATGGGACCAAGTCCTTTGTCAAGGACAAATCTATTAACATGGCCTAAGATTTCATGAGCTACTTTGGCAGTCAAATCCCCAAGTTATCAGTGAGGTAAATTCACAAGAATTTTTAAGTCAGTTCTTCCCAATGTGTAAAAAACACCCAAGTACTAAAACTTACCTTTATCATTTTGGTTTCTTTCAGCTTGTTCAGACCTTCTTAAACTGTCACCTAGATCACCTAATCTATCATCACCTATAAAGGCCTTTAGTGCCACAAAGAGTTCCTCCGGGGTGCACTTATTAATCAACAGCCAATACTCTGGATAATGCAAGGAACTGCTGTATTTTTCGGACCATAAGATGCACCTCGGTTTTAGAGGAAAATAGGAAAAGAAAATTGAAGCAAAAAAATGTGGTAAAATATTTAATAACATAAATAACATAATATTTCACCAGTGCAAATGTAAAGCTACACTCGGACTATAAGACACACCCTCCTTTTCTCCCCAATTTGGGGGAAGGTGCGTCTTATAGTCCAAAAAATGCGGACTATAAATGCGGTGTTAATTCAACTGGACAAAACATGCATGACCACCTACAGGCATTGTTGTGGCCAGTAAAACAAAGAAAAAATTAACTCAATCCCTGCACTCAAGAACTCAAAAGTTTAGTACACTTACAATATAATTGTTAAAATAGATGTGCTATATAAAGTGCTACGAGGACAAAGATAAAGAATAAAAGAATAATTAAACTGTTGAGACTGGGGCTGTAACTTAAATAATCCACTAACTCTACTATCCAATGTACATTTTCAATTTCTTCCCAAAAAGACATGAGCTTTGTCAAATACACTTAGCTAATAATATAATAAAAATAACAATGGTACTTAAATTATGCACTCTTAAAACTAAGGGCCAAAAATCATATAGACCAGGAAACTAAGGCATTAAGAATGGGATATAAGCCCCTATAAATCAAGTCAGATATTGGAAACTATCCTATACATACACTCACAATCATGTATGGATTTTTTTCTGTTGAACTTTAACTGGCTCCTCAAAAAACTAAAATGCCATCTTAATAAATAAAACTTTCTGATTAAACAAATAACTCCAATCACTAATTTGTAATAATTACAAAAATCTGTGCTTTGTGAAATCGTTAATAATATTTGGATTCTTTCTGATTCAACCATTCTTCCTATGGAAATAAGAAATGAACACAATAAACAATGCCTGAGATTCTACCTAATAATTACATTGCATCCTGAGGTTCTTTGATATTACCAAGAATGCAGAACCCAGAACTGCATCTCTCTACCTTACTTAAAAACTACTCATTTGAAACACTGGAAATTCCCTAAAATACTGCTCAAATTTATAACTGTTTAATTCATATCCCCACACAACTACACATGAAAAGTCTGACACGACCCACTTGGCCTATCACTATTAGTTCTGTCCCACAGAATCAGCATTCAAGTGGCTCTCTATTACTTTATTCTCAATTTTAACATAACACGTAAGAAATCATTGACAGCAATACAACTCCAATGAATATTATAAGAAATAAACTTAAATTTGAATGCATAACTATCAATACATATTTTTTGTAACAACATGGTCTCAATAACTAAAACTTCGGGACAGTAAATGTGATTCTAAATGTGCAATAACATGAGAACTGGTTTCTAAATTCAAACTTTCAAGAGACTTTTCCCAACCTCAAATTCCTCAATGGCAAGAGTACATAGTATAGTATAGGGGTCTGTTACAATCCATTGGAAGCACAGTATCCTTTTTCAAAACTGAAAACAGGAAAATCAGGAAGTCTAGTCAAATTTTTCTAAGGTCTCTTCTGGTACTACAGTCCTCCACACCAACTCCTACTTATCTAAGGTTTAAGCACCCTGTTGATATTAGTTGATTCCGCATTGTTTAGTTCCTACTGTTTCCCTCAAATCCTCAAACCATTAAAATATTTAAAACATGGAGATTAAATTCTAAGATAAAATTTTTAAATATTTTTTATAATTCCCCAAAAAAGATACTAGAACAGAAATTCCCATCTCTTCCACACTTTACCTTTTCAAACTGCTCTTCTATTAAAATGCTGGAAGTAGCCCTGACCTGTGTGGCCACCTGGCTGGGTGATGTTGGGTGAAGGAAAGATTGCGGGTTCAAGCCTGGTTCCCAGACCCTCAGGCAACCAATTGGTGTTTCTAACATCCATTTTTCTCTCCCTCTTTCTCCCTCTCCTCCCTTCCAATAATAAGTATTTTTTTAAATATTAAAAGTAAATAACCAAATTACAGGAGACAGGGTAGGGGCAGTAATTGCTTCTGAATGTAGTATATTCTTCAATTAAAATTTAAAAATATTAGGGTTTGGGGATGGCTGGATCCAGCAAAAAAAGAAAAAGAACTCATGGACGTTGACAACAGTGTGGTGATTGGGGCAGGTGGTGGCAGCAGAGTTTGGAAGAGGGTATAAGGATGAATGGTATTGGGGAAAATACAATAAAAAATAAACTTTTAAAAATTAAAAATTGTATTTTAGTCTTCAATAAAATATTACACTGTTTCTCCTAAAAATTGTTTTTCTATGTGATACAAAGTGACTTTTTTGAACCTATATTAAGAGTTAAATCTAAATAATATTCTTCCACTGTTTTCCTTTGTGTACTTTAAAAAATCTGAACTGAGTCATTCAATCATGTAAAAATTAAAATACTAACTATAAAAGTGGAAAATAAAACTATACCCATCCCTTTTAATTGATGGCACACTATAATTATAGAAGGTACCAAACCACACACTATAATCAAGTATAGAATATACAAAACCAAAGGGAAAAGACCAATAACACTTGAGAATCCAACCAAAGGGTTAAATTTTACATAATTCATCTATTCTATATTCCTCCCCAATGTAAGAACAATGAATGCTATCTAAGAAACGAAATGAACAGGCTCCTGAGGTATTTTCTTTTGGGTGGTATGTGTACAGACTAAGCAAACACTTGCCCCCAGTGTAACAGGCGACTCCTGGGCTGGCTAAGGAGGTGTTCAACTCGATGAATTCTAAAGTCTCTTTCAGGTCTAAGATTCCCGATCTGTAAAATGTGAAAAATAAAACATTTTGTCCTTCAATTAACCGATCTGCTCTCATTTAAATCCTACGAGCACGTACAGAGACTAAAAAGTTCTTTCTCTCCTTTCTCTACCGTGATTTCACGAGATCCTCGTTAACAAAAGGCACGGAAAATATGCACAGGTGGGATAACATGGGAGTGGCTGAGGCCAGGCGGCTCTCGGGACAGCGCCCCCACGCCCCCTGTCTCTCCGCGGCACCTGAGCAATCACTGCCCTCACACCTCCACCCTTCCGTGGCGGCGTCGCGAGCGAATTCTGCGACCGACTACAGTCCACCCGCACTCTGCCCAGGCACTGGGCATTGTCTGGAGCTTTCAGCGCCCAAACAAGGCAAGGAAGAAAGAGGAAGGAAAGAGGGAAAACGTGTGGAAATAAAGAACAACGGTAGGAGAAGTAAAGCAAACGGGAAGCCATACACTCCTTTTGGCAAAATGGGCTTTCCTGTCGATCACTCAATTTAATTCAGATCCCAAAAGCTACGGCCCCCCCACCCCCCACCCCCCACCCAGCCCCAGGTAGCAGCCAGTGGTGGCCGACCCGGAGTCCCCGAAGCTGCGGCGTCCGAAGCAGGGAGACCGGAGAGGGAAATGGGCGTGTAGGCTGGGCCTGACTGGACGGAGGCCCGGCTCCGAACAAAGCCGCCGGACTCCCCTACCTGGGGCGAGAGCGACGGCCGGCGCCGGGCAGCGCCCCGAGGCTCACCGCGCAGCCCCGGCCCGGCCACGCCCTCGCCGTGGGGACCCCCGCCCGGGCTGGGGGAGGCGGGCCCCTCCCCGACCCCGAACAGCGCCCCTTCGGGACAATGGGCCCCCTCCCCCGCCTCCAGGCGGGGAGATACAAAAGGCACAGAAGCGCGGCCCGGCGCGCAGCCAGACGCCGGGAAAGTAAAGGCGGAGGAGGGAGAGGGCTCGGGAGAGGACGGCGGCGGACGCGGGAGCCCGCGGGCCGCTCCTCCCGCCATCCAAGGCGCTGCCCTCAGCCCCACCGCGGCTGCAGAGGCAGGAGTGCACACCAGCAGCCCCTCCGCCCCCGGCCTCTCGAGAGGGTCAGCACACAAAGAGGTGCAGGACCCCAACCTCCGCCAGCGCCAGGGGCGGGGACCGGGACGGCTCGAGGCGCCGCGACCGACGACGGTCGGAGGCACCCACCCAGCCCGCGCCTGTCGGGGACCAGGGTCCGCGCAGGGATTCCCTCGCCCGGACTCACCCACAGCTCGGTGCCCCAGCTCATGGCGGAACTTGAAGCGAGTCGGCCGTCTGGCTGCCCCGCTCTCCGTCGCTCGGTTCTGCCGTGAGTCTGTGCGACCTCCCACTGGCTGGACCACGGGCTCGCGGTTCTGAAGCTCTGCCTCCGAAGGTGCCGCCACAGCCAGGCTCCCCAGTGAGAAAGAGTCGACCGGAGAAGCCGACGCCACTGCCGCGTCCCCGCCTCCAGGAGCTGACAGGGAGGGGGCCGGGGACTAGGGGAGGCGGGACGGGGAGAGGGGAGGGGGCGGGGCGCGGTGCACCCTGGGATCGGGGCGGACCCGCTCCCTCGCGGCCGCAGCCGGCGGGGTCCTACAGCTAGAGGTTCTACCACCTGTCCGGCTCCCGCAGGATCCCTTCCCTCCCGCACCTCGGGCTTCGCACCTCGGGCTTCGGACCGTCTCACCGCCGCTGCCACTCGGATCTCTGTCTCCAAGATGGAAAGGCAGAGAAGGAAAAGACGCCCACCGCACTTCTCTTATCCTGAGTCCCTTTAGATGAGCAACCCCAGTCACCCGCCTTCTTGCCTCTTCACGGGAGAAACCCTGACAAGGAAACCTCTTCCAAATCTTTGGGTTTAGACTGTGAAGAGTTGTGTTTATAAGAAAAATGTCTTGATAGTTAAAGTGATCTTGGGAATCATTAAAAAATGTGCAGAGGTTGAATATCAAATGTGAATGCAACGTGTCCCTGATTCTTTTTTTTTTTTGTAAGCTTTGTAAACATTCATTTTGGGATATTGCCATGACGAGGTGGAGGACGGGGACAATCGTGTGCCACGCTCTCACCTGCAGAAATGAGAATGGAGCTCACCTGTGTTCTGGAATGGGCAACTTGTGTATGGGGATTGCACGGGAGGGAGACTCCTCCCCAGCTGTGCAAAGATCCTATTCAGACTTCAGATACCTCTCATTCAGAATGTCAGAAGGAAGGTCCACAATTTCCTTTGTCTTCTGTGGAGTTACTTCCCAGCCTTTCTAAGCAATCATTAACTGCAGACAGAAAGTGCTGTTATATATACAAGTAAACATAACAACTCCCTAACATATGCTGTAGCATGAATTGCTCATCTTCTAAGCACACACACTTTCAATACAGTCACTAGTAGAGTACTCCTCAGCCTGTCGTGACAGCTGAGTGTCTTAAGAAGTTCTCCCTTAAAAGGAACCCTCATAAGTAGTTGGTGGGAATATAAACTAGTATAGTATGGAGGGTCTTCCAAATATTAAGAATAGAGCTACCCTATGGCCCAGCAATTCCTCTTCTGGGTATCCCTCCCTCCAAAATGGAAACATTTATTCATAAAGATATGTACCTCTGTGTTTACAGCAGCATTATTTATGGTAGCCAAGTGCCCTTCAATAGAGTATTGGATAAAGATGTGGTACATATATGCATTGGAATACTACTCAGTCATGAAAAAGGGTGAAACACTGCCACTTGTGACAACATGGATCTTGAGAATATCTTGCTAGGACAAGAACCACTTGATGACACTCAGGTGGAATATAAAATCTAAAGCAATAAACCAACAGACAAAAGAAACAGACTCATAAACACAACAGTACAAAGTTTACCAGAAGGAGGGGCAGGAGAGCATGAAGAGAGTAAAAGGGGTCAACTACCTGGTGACAAGGGAGACTAGACTTTGGGTGGTAAGCGTACAGTGCAATATACAGATATTATAGAATTGACAGTTAGAACATGTCATAACCAATGTCACCCCAATCAAATCTTTAAAATAAACGATAAAAATAAAAAGTACTCCCCACCAGCTTGTCTGCATTTGAAACTCCACCCCTATAGGTGCCTGCTCAGGTGCCCCAATCTCTTCACTTCAATCATTGTCTCTTCATAGCTGTGCTCCCTCTTCTGGTTAAGGCAAATAGCCTGAGCCCTGCTGAGGGTCCAGCTACCACTCTTGCTAAATTCTGTGCTGCCCTTCTAGAGACCAGCTTAAGCATACAAATGCCCTCTTCCAAATGGGTTATGGCCAAATTTTAAATGCTTAAGTATGCCAATATTTTTCTTTGCTGCTTTTATTTCAGATAGAATTTATTTATGTCACCTAACATTGCTATCAACCTCTCCTCTCCCTTTCTCTCACTCCCTAGACATCATGAATGTATTGTTATCTGTCTGGAGGAAGTCTAGCCATTGTTTGTTTGTTTTTTTTAAATTTTTAAAATATTTTATTTATTTTTAGAGAGATGGGGAAGGGAGAGAGAAAGAGAGGGAGTGAAACATCAATGTGTGGTTGCCTGTAGCACACCCCATGCCCCATACTGGGAATATGGCCTGCAACCCATGCATGTGCCCTGACTGGGAATCAAACCGGCGATGCTTTGGTTCGCAGGCCTGCGCTCAATCCACTGATAGCCATTGTTAATATAATAAGAACAGTTTGTGTGACATCAATGTAACCTAGCAGCCAAGGAGAGTGGACTGGAATGCACATGCATGAACACTGACGACTTCACTGTACTAGTCAGCGGGGGCAGTAGATGCTGTTGAGTGAGCATGTGTGCTGTGTGGCCATCGCATTCACAATGACTGAGCTAGTAATGAATCTGCATCAAATTTTGTGTTAAGCTTCAACTATTTGGATGACTCGATGACTCCACAGAAACTATTTGGCTGATTCATAAGGCCACAGCTATAGACAACTGGTGATTGTCAGCTTCAGCCTGACAATGTGCCTGCGCATGCATCGCATCAGTCTCATGCAGTTTTTTTGCCAAACATCAAGTCATTCAGGTGACTCGGCCCTGCTACCTCCCAAATTTGGTGCCCTGAAACTTCTGGCTTTTCCCAAACTAAAATCACTTTGGAAAGGGAAGAGATTCCAAACCATCAAAGAGATTTGGGAAAATACAATGGAGCGGCTGAGGGCGATTGGGAAAACTGTGCGATGTCCCAAGGCGCCTACTTTGAAGGGGACTGAGGCATCATTGTCCTATGCACAGTGTTTCTTGTATCTCGTGTCTTCTTCAATGAATGTCTCTATTTTTCATGTTGCATGGCTGGATACCTTCTGGGCAGGCCTCTATTCCAGATGATGCCCCCAATCATATTTTGCATCATTAGGTGATACAAGATTCTGTCAAAACCAATTATCTCATACTTTTTGCTACTTGACCTATTTTGGCAATAACTTACCACATAATTTCTATTTCATATTACTTATTTTATAAGGTAATCAACACTAAGAGAGAATCAAGGAAATACTCTTTTTCCACACATTTTGACAATGGAGCCACTCTATCGAGTAAACTCGAAAGAACTCAAATCACACAGGTTCATTTGTAATTTTTAAAATTATTACACCATCTTTTTATTAGTGATGGAAAATAAACTTCTACTTAAACTTTCCCTTTAGGATTATGTTTAAACTCAGCTCTATGATAAGCCATCAAAGTGCTACATTTTCTTGATACTTTATCATGTATTATTCCAAATATAAAGTTCCTTTTATAATTCCTTTATGTTAAAACCATTTAGCTAATGCTCCTTCCAGTCTCATTTTTTCCCTGCATGAATTCCCTTATTAAGTCAGTCTGTGAAGCATAGTTGTTCACTGCTGCATTCTGGAATATAAAATAGTTTACTAGTCCAAATATATCTACCTCCAACCATAAATCAACCCCTTAACATTAAATTTTTGCAAAGGCTTATTCTGTATATAAAATTAGTAGTGTCTGAAACACTTTCTTGAAAAGTGATTCTGGAGAAAAAATAAAGCTTTAGATAAGCTTATTTGGAGTGTAGAAAACTTTTCTTAATATATGTGTATCAATGTCTCATTCATAAATGGTTACCAATCATATGGAATTTCCACTATTGAAAGGAAACAATCTCTAGGATAAACAATAGCAACTCAATGTCATTCAAATATCTTAGGACTATTTTTTTTTTAAGATTCTATTTATTTCTTAGAGAGAAGGGAAGGGAAGGAGAAAGGGAGAGAAACATCCATCAGCTGCCTCTCACACATCCAACCGGGGACACGGCCAGCAACCAGGCATGTGCCCTGGCCGGGAATTGAACAGGGGGACCCTTCCGTTTGCAGCCTGGCACTCAATTCACTGGGCCACACCAGCTAGGGCCAAATATCTTAGGACTATTAAAGTAAAAACTATAACAGCACTGTCCACAAATAGAATTATCTACATAGGTAGGCCAGAAGAATCAAGTTAAAAATACTTTAAGAAGAATGTCAAATAATTCACTTTGCACCTTAATTTTAATGTTTCCAATGGAGCACCGCACTGGAAACAGGGTCGTGCTAGACTAGGGATCCATGCCAGCCAAGTGAAGAATGGCGCTGGCTAGTTAACAGTCATTGCAACTTTCTGCACTGCCAGTTTTCCTAACCAAGAATTGGAAGAAATTCAAGACTCCAAGAACATACTTAAAGGTGGCTCACTGAAGAAAAAGAAATACAGAAAACTATCTACTATTTTGTTTTGAGGGAATCAGCTCTTCGTTATTGAATCCATTTAAAGGATTTTATATATTTGCTCGAATGAAACATGGCAAGAAGTAAAAGAAAATTCTATATAAATCAAATGGAATAGATCTGTTTAAAGAGGTAACTCATTCCCTGGCTGGTGTGGCTCCATGGATTGAACGCCCAGGGGTCACCAGTGCTGTTCTCTGTCGGTTCACACGCATGGTTTGCAGGCCAGGTCAGGTCCCCAGTAGGGGGCGCGCGTGAGCAACAACCACACATTGACATTTCTGTCCCTCTTTTCCTCTGTCTAAAATAAATAAATAGGGGCTTTAAAATAAAGAGGTAACTCGTTTCCACTTTTCTATGATAAAAGGTTCTTTCCCACTGGTTATCATAGAACTGTACAGCTTTAAAAGCATTTAAGTATTTATTTAGGTTTAATTCTCTTTAGGATTAGGAGACTTGGTAAAATAAAAGTTATGGATTTCTTCAGGTTTATTACATCTCCCCAAACCCATTCAAAATTTCTGCTAATTAACATTTTTAAGTATTTTTTCTTTGTTTTGTGTGTTTTTTTAGGGGGTGGCTGTGTTGACAAATTTCAAGATATGGCTTGAATTAACAGAAAGAACAGAAAGTACCAATTAACAGAAAGAACACCTAGTTCTTTATTTTATTTCTATGAAACCTAATCAGGTGTATCATACACACTTATAGAACTGGAACCAGCTTTTATAGGCTCACAAGAAACAACTGTTAAGTTTTCAGGAATTTTGCAAACAGTTTAAAAAATGTTTGCTTTATATTAGTTAGAGGAGAATATTCACCCCGTGGAAAATGGCAAATGCTACCAATCAGGGGTTTTTCCCTTGAAAAACTAATTGTTAAACATCAGCACACCACGGTGTAAATCCTCTGCGGATTAACAATGAAAGAAATGAAAATACATCTTTAGCTGCTAAAAGAAAATAATTCTAGAATAAAATAATAAATTTTAATTTCATTGAATTCCTTTAGACATATTTGGGATATTCAGGATCTAACAGGATCATATTTTTTTCATTGCCAATGTAAGAGAATCATACCCCTTATAGTAATCTTTTCTTCTACTGTCTTCATATTAGGATTCTAATATTTGTAAGTCTTTTTCATATGATATTTATTATGTTATTGACTTACTTTAAAAGCTACAAATCAAAATTTTTCATCTTCTATGCCAGGATTTTACACTACCTATCAGTCAATGCTTTATATTTTTTGTTAATAATGATGATTTAAATAATCTCAATAATGAAAACTTACCTTTAGGTTGGTTCTCTTCATCCTTGTCCAAATCCAGTAAAGATTTTAATGCCCATTTTAAAGAACAAAATAGCTCAGACTTTAGATATTTTAAGTTCTTTGAAAGTAAGTCAATCTACTTTATGTAAATTCAAGATATTTTTTATTTTAGTTACCACTTCGGTAACAAAAGAGTTTTATCCCATTAGATAAAATAGCAAGTTAAAGCCACTTGTTTTGAAATAAGGCAACAGATACTCAATTTCTGGTTAAACTCTGATTATTTGACATTAGCCTGAAGAGCCTGGTCCTATCACTATAACCTAGGTCATCTGCACTAAAGGGCATTTGAAAGACAATTAATTGGAATAGCTTCCAATGCATTAAAAATTTCCATATGGTTGCCATATTTAGCAAATAAAAATAAAGAACTCTCAGTTATATTTGAATTTCAAATATGCAGATATTACATGGGACATACTTATACTGAAAAATTACTTGCTGTCTACCTGCAATTCAATTCAGCTGGGCATCCTGTATTTTATCTGGCAACACTAAGTTCTCAGGGTGATCTTAGATTAAACACCCTAGGTCAAGGACCCTAAAACAGACAAATTTAGACCATGGGTTTGAAGAAGCTGGTGAATATCTGAAAGTGGATGTAAATGACTTTTAATAGATGTGACAGTAGCTTTTTCTGAAAAACAAAAGCATAGCTTTTATCAGTGAACCTTAACAAAGAGTTTGCTTTGCAATCTCCTGGAGAGCTTATAAAAATTGTGTGGCTGACGAAGCTGAGAACAGTGGGTAGAGAATGCTCTTACTTTTGTTTAATAGAGGGAGGAACTTTTTTCTGTGTTTGCGGGTCCAGAAGACATCCAGAACAACACATAAGAAACTGGGGGCAGTGGGTACCTCTGGAGCGGGGGAGCTAGGAGACCGGGACGAAAAGTCTTACTTTTCACTATGACTCTTTTGTTACACTTAATTTTATGACATCATCCATGTTTTAGCTATTTAAAAATACAAAAATAACAGCAGTGCCTGGGCCTCACTCTAGGTCTCTTAAGTCAGAATTTCTAAATTTTTAGTGGTTGGGCCATAATGTTTGTGTATGTTTCTGAGGTTTTTGTTTTGTTTTGAACTCTATAGTGTATTTTGATTATACATCAAAATCACTCACACACTGTTCTATGGCATTTGCCAAAACACTCACACCACACTTATACACCATCCCCTGTATTTCTCAGGGAAGACCCAGAAAATGAACTAGTTATGTCAGCTTCTCTGGAGGAGTTCTGTGTGGAACTGACAGAGGGTGAGTCACACCAGTCCATACTCAGGGGTGGTGAGATAGGAAACTGCTCAATGCTTAAGTCGAAGGCTCAGGAGAGTGGTCTCCAAACTAATGTTTCTGGCCACTATATTATGCCATGCAGTAATTGAGTACACAGTTGTTTATCTCTCTGTTAAATAACCTGCCTTTTCTGCACTTCTAGTGGATGGGGCAAGGATTAGGAATGACCTACCACTCCTGGAAACTGTCCCCTGTGTTTCGGCTTCATAGGAATTTGCCCAGCCTGGTCCATGCAAACAGCCCCACCTGTTCACAGTTTACCTCATCCTACCCACTACCCAGCAAATATGATTCAATGACCAAGGAATGGCTACAGTTCTTCGTGATTAAACCTACAAAGAGGAAAGTCGCACCCAGCTGAATGTATTAGACCACTACCAGGGCAATTCTCCGGAAGTCACCCTAACAAAAGTGCCTCTTCTTGATTCATTCATGCTTCTCTTCATTTCAGCAAAATTGGCAGGAAAGAATATCTTCATAGGCAAACATACAACTGAGGAAAAGAAGTGCTTTATCCCCTTTTCTTAGAAATGTCCTATTTCTGGCCCATTGTGTCCAGAGAAAAGGAACGCCAGAGATTTCATGATGGCACCACAATATGTGTGACGCATTTGATTTCATTCACAAACACCTCTGGACATTGCTATCAACCCGTGTCCTGGAAAACAGGGTCTGATATTCTTCTATTGACAGTGGTCCTGGGGTTCTTAGAGATCCCTCTTCAGCCTCCAAATTGGATCATTTCTGAGGTCATTATGGTATTTGACTTATTCTTTGAAAGATAGTATCAAAATATCCTTTGATAATCCTAAATATTTTCTTGGTTAAAAGGATCCAGAATGGTCGCCCTAAAATTTTGAAGTTGGTATTTTTAAGGAAAAGAAGTGTTACAGAACTGTGGATTTATGTTTTCTGTAGAATGTCAACACTCAAAGGGGGAGGGTGGAAGCAAGGGAGGGAGGTGGGATTGGCTGGGGCAGGGGGAAAAGGCAGACAACTGTAACTGAACAACAATAAAGTAATTTTAAAAAACAATAAAAAAATGACAACATTCAAGAACCTCCACAATATGGCCTCTAATCTCTTATCTCCTTCCACTCCTTGCCGTTGTTCCTAAACTCCAGCCACACGTACCAGCTGCACTTAGCTCCATTACTGCCCGGGTACGCTCTGTTGCCTCTGTGGATGTGTTCCTCCCCATCTAGTTAATTCTTAGAGTTCTCAAAGACTCTCCTCACATATAATGACTTTAAGAAATCTTCCACAAATTTCCCTCCTCTTTTCTCTCCTGACTTTGAACTTGGTGCTCCTTTGTATGTTCTTATCATTCTCGGTACCCACCTCTAAGTTGATAGCAATCCCAATGTCTTTTAACTTGCCTGTCTCCTTTGAAAGCAGCACTATTTCTGGCACAGAACAGGTATTCAATTAGTGCTTAGTAGATATCAAATATTCTCAAATAATAAGTCAAAATTCACATTCTATATAGCTTTAAAGTGATGTAGGTAAATCATATTTCTGGGATCGATTTTCAGATTCTTTTACCTCAAACACCTACTTCACCATTCTTAATTTATTTGCTCTCAAATTACTAATAAACTGAAATATGGTTTAAAAGGAATCTTAAAATGAAAATTATTTACATAATAATGTTCTTAATTGTACTCTTTTTGTACAGAAAACAATTGGCAATAGCTAATTTTTGTAGATTTTTCAAAATGAATAAGTCCCCTGAAACATAAACTTTTTTTGAATTTGCACATAAAAATGGCATCAGTTAGTTACCATTTTAAAAACTGTTCATAATTCAAGGTTAAAAGAAACTCTTTAAAATTAAAAAAAGGAATACAGAAAGACTAAAGTAAGCACGACTTTTATATTTCTGGCAAAAGATCGTCAGAGGTAAGTTAAGTGGTTAAAGAGGGAATAATCCACAAAAAGATGCAAGCTTAAGTCTGATTTTTTTAAGTGTGAAGAAAGTCAATTCAAGTATGACTCCAAAACTTCTACTATAAACATGTTATCTTTTTCTACTGTTGTTTCTCTAAAGAATTATACTTGCAAATATTTAATCAGAAAAATACATTCAAATGTATCTAAGCACAAGAGATAATTTGGTAAGGCTTACACAGAAAGATAGCAAGATAAGGCCATCTGTGAAAATATATAATCATAAACTAAAAAAAAAGTAAACAAGGTAATCTACATTCAAGTATAAAAGTTATAAAGTATGGAAATAATTGTCGGCATACAACATCTTTTTTAAAACCACAAAATTAGACTTTTAAAATCATCAATCTTTTTCTTAATAGGTGGGGACAAGATTCATATTTTTTTTCACCTTTTACCAAGCCTACTGTGAAGAGGTAGGAGTAGGAACACTTGATTTTATACTAATGTGTTTGTTTTCTAAAGGTTGGATGTGTTCGTGTTCCCCAGCTCAATGGTAACATCTTCAAAGGTTTGGATCAGGCCAGTCACAAAGCAGATTAATACAAGCTTTGAGGTTGATTAATTGACTTTAAAGTGTCAGCAGGAGCATCTCTAAGCCTATATAATCTGCTTAACTTCAAGCCTATTGTTTGTTTATCCTTTACTTCAAATTCCCCCAAGAAATGGGGAGTGTGAACTCCCCAGAAAGTGCAATACATTTTGGAAGAAAGCATCCCCTATTATAGTCAAACGTGCTTAGGTTTTGTCAAAACCATGCAAATGTCAACAACATATTAAAGAATTTTAATGGGATTTTTATTGGCATTTTTTCCCAGAAAAGCTCTACCAAATGATGAACTTTGCTAAATATGGATATGTTCTACTTTATGCAAACCTGATACAGCTTTTAAAAATCGGAACATAGCCCTGGGTGGTGTAGCTCAGTGGCTTGAGTGCCAGCCTGTGAACCAAACAACCGTGGTTCGATTCCCAGGCAGGGCACTGCCTGGGTTGCAGGCCAGTTCCCAGCTGGGGACGCACAAGAGGCAACCATACATTGACATTTCTCTCCCTTTCTCCTTCCCTTCCCCTCTAAAATAAATAAATAAATAAATAGATAAGTAAATAAATAAATAAATAAAATCTTTTAAAAAAATTGGAACATAAAGCCACATGCTGGACTGCAGAGCAGGAAAACTACAGCCTCTTTAACAGACAGTGCTGTAGCAGCTGGGTGCCCGCGTAGAACAAAAGAGTCTTGGTCCTTGCCTCACATGATACACAAAATTCAATCCCAGGTAGATTTTAGAGGTAACTGTGAAAATAATATAGTGAAGCTTATAGAACAAACCATATGAAATTATCTTCATGACTTGCTGTAGACAGAAATTTTTAAAACAGGACACAAAAAGCATTAGCCATAAAGGGAAAAACTGATAAATTAGAAAACATCAAAGTTCATCAAAAAGTGTTTTTGAGAGAATGAAAATGCAAGCCCAGAATGGGAGAATATATTAGTAATTAATATACCCAACAAAGAACCCATATGTAGAATATGTAAAGAACTCTTACAAAACAATAAGATAGGCTGCATGATAGAAAATTGGCAAATACAAGAACCAGCACTTCAACCAAGAAAATATTCAAATAGTTCACAAATATATATATATAAAGTGTTTAAACTCATTACATATCAGAGAAATGCACATTAACACCCTCAATGAAATATCGCTACAGGTCTATCAGAATGGCTAAAATTAAAAAGATTGGCAATACTAAGTGTTGGTGAAGATACGGAACAATGGAAATTCTCACATGCTGTTGGTGAAAATGTCAATTGCTACAATATTAAAGAACTATTTGACAATGTCACATACTATATGACCCCGAAATTCTACTTCTAGGTATATACTCAAAAGCAATACATTCATATGTGCATGTGCAAGACTGTTTGTAGCAACAATTATTTGTAATATCTAAATACTGGAAACCACTCAAATTTCCTTCAGTAGTAGAAAGGATAGAGGTGCATTCATATAACAAAATATATTACGATGAAGAAAAACAATAAAATATATCTACGAGCAAAAGTAACAAAAATATTGAGAGAAGCCATACACAAAAATGTATAATGTGCATAATTTCATTTGTAAAATTTCTCAAAACAGGAAAATCTAAATTATAACATTAGAAGTGAAGATAATGTTTATCTCTGGGGAGAAAGAAGGAGGTAATGATTGGGAAGGAACACACTGGGCCCTTCTGAGATAATGCTGATGTTGTTTCATTTCATCTGGGTGATGCTTACATGTGTTTTCACTTTTTGAAAAAGATTTTATTCATTCATTTTTAGAGAGGGGGGAAGGTAGAGAGAAAGAGAGGGAGTAAAGCATTTATATATGAGAGATGCATCATCAATCGGTTGCCTCTCACACACCCCCACCTGGGGACTTGGCCAGCAACCCCGGCACATGCCCTAACTGGGAACGGTTCAGAAGACCTTTCAGTTCGAAGGCTGGAACTCAATCCACTGAGCCACACCAGCCAGGGCTCACCTTTAAAAAAAAAATAGTTTAGTTATTTATTTTTAGAGAGAGGGGAAGGGAAGGAGAAAGAGCAGGAGAGAAACATCAATGTGTGTTTGCTTCTCGTGTGTCCCCTACTGGGAACACGGCCTGCAACCCAAGAATGTGCCCTGACTGGGAATCGAACCAGCGACCCTTTGCTTCACAGGCCTGTGCTCAATCCACTGAGCTATACCAGCCAGGGCCAAGGCTCACTTTTTTATGACACTTCAAACTGGTGGTACTTAGATTTGTGCATTTTGCATATGCAGTCTGTCCAGAAAAAGTCCAGCCATTATAAATATAATAGTGGTTTAAGCTACATTGATGTAACCTGGCAGCCAAGGAGAGTGGCCTGGAATGTGCATGAGTGAACAATAATGACTTCACTGCACTAGACAGTGCGGGCAGGTAGAAGCTGTGAAGTGAGCACATGTACTGTGTGGCTGTCCATTCATAATGACTGAGCAAGTAGAGCAACAAATCTGCAACAAATTTGCATTAAGCTTGAACATTCCTCTGCAGAAACTATTTGGATGATTCAGAAGGCTGAAGCTATGGGCAACTGGTGATTGGCAGCTTCATCATGTCCACACACCCATTCATGTATAACGTCTCGTGCAGAGTTTGGGCAAAGCATCACATCACTCAGGTGACTCAACCCCCTTATTACCCAGATTTGGTGCCCTCTGACCTCTGGCTTTTCCCAAAACTAAAATCACCTTTGAAAGGGAAGAGATTTCAGACCATCGATGAGATTCAGGAAAATTCACCAGGGCAGCTGATGGTGATTGGGAAAACTGTGAGATCCCAAGGTGCCTACTTTGAAGGGGATTGAGGTGTTATTTTCCTATGTACAATATTTTTAGTATCTTGTATATTCTTCAATAAGTATCTCTATTTTTTCATATTACATGGCTGGATACTTTCTAGACAGACCTCATGTATTATACTTTAAAAAAAGAACCAACCTTATTTACCTTGTAAAATTACTTTTGTTTCCAAAAGAAATGTTGGATCATTTATGTCTTTCAATACACACAAAACTTTTCAGAAACATATCTACTGGATAACATAAGTTGTATCTATACAAACCAGTATTAAACACAAGGTAAGGGAGTTTAATCATTGCCTTAGTTTTGACTGCCATCTAATGGCAAGAATGCTACACTACACAGAAACAAACAACGTGTCCATGCAGTGAGGGAAAGAATACTGATTTTGCTGCAATTTGCAGAACTGCTTTTCTGTAGAACTTGTCATCTGCAAATATTAGGTAAATATTTTGACATGAAATAAACATTATGAAATTCACTTAGATTGTTAAGTCTGAAATAAAATAGAATTTTCCATTTCTTTGTGTAAGAAGTGCATAACCCTATTATAATTTTTATTCTTTCCCTTAACCATACATTACAATCCTTACAGATTACATCTGCTTAGTGCAGCAAATATCAGTCAACACCATAATATATACCCCTGTCACCATGGACATCCAAAATGAGAAGTGGACTCGCCGTGTATGATTCAATGCCTTGAATACAGTATAAGCGGTGCTCAGTACAAAGCATTGAATTAAAGCAGTCTACTTTGTAGCTTTTCCATGGGATTTTAAGAGGAGGTCCTATGTGGCATATTGCTAAGGTCTAACCAAGACTGACATGCACTGTAATAAAATCTACAACTGACAGAGAAAGGTGTAGAATTCAAAGGTGAGAATCTTAGATGAGAATAAGCACTTTTGCACCTCAGGTATTAACTGGATATATTTTTTAATTTAAAAAATATGTTTATGGGTTTGAGAGAGAGAGAGGAGAGAGAAACATTGACTGGTTGCTTCCCATACATGCTCCAACCAAAGATCAAACCAAAATCTTGGTGTGTGCCCTGACTGAGAATGAAACCCGCAACCTTTTGCTGTATGGCTCCAAGCAACTGAGCCACACCATCATGGGCTTAACTTGAATTTTTTTTTAAGATTTTATTTATTTTTAGAGAGAGAGGAAAGGAGGGAGACAGGGAGAGAAACATGATGTATGAGAGAAACAGTGATCGGTTGCCTCTCATGCCCCCAAGTGGGGACCTGGCCTGCAACACAGGCATGTGCCCTGACCAGGAATCGAACCAGTAACCCTTTGGTTCACAGTCTGGCACTCAATCCACTGAGCCACACCAGCCAGGGCTTTAACTTGAAATTTTTTAAAGCAAAGAAGAATTTTCCCAGGCAGAAACCTCTGAAAGAATCTTTAAGCCCTGGTTGGTGTGGTTCAGTGGGTTGAGCGCCAGCCTGCACACTAAAAGGTCGCCGGTTCAATTCCTGGTCAGGGCACATTCCTGGTTGCCAATTGGGGACATGTGAGAGGCAGCCAAATGATGCTTCTTTTGCACACAAATGTTTCTCTTTCTCTCCCTCTCTCTCCAAAAATAAATAAATAAAGTCTTTATTTTAATAAATAAAATATTTTTTTAAAGAATCGTTAAGATAAATAAGTAGCAGCCTTTTTGGTGGATTTCAACAATTTTTATGGAAAACCAAAAAATGAAGAGAAAATTGGAAAAGAGGAGGTTTTGGTTATATTTCTTCTAGAATCCTACTCCTAATTAAATCCAGTTTTATTACCAAGTAATCAAGATGAATATAGTTTCAACCTCCAGCAAAATGCCCCAACTCTTATATTACAATGAATCCAAACAGAACTACTCAAATTTTTTGTTTGTATAACAGCTTTATTGAGGTATAATTGACACATAATAAACTGCACATATTTAAATGAATATATGCATTAAATCATCACAACCACCAAGATAATGAATATATTCATCACCCCCAAAGGTGCCTTTGTGATCCTTGTACCCCAAACCTTCCCAGCATCCTCCTCCAACCCCAGTCACCGACTGCTTCTGTTCATTATAAATTTGTTCTAGAATTTTATGTAAATGAATCATGATATATGTACTCTTTATTGTCTGGATCCTTTTACTTAGCGTACTTCCACCAGGACCTATGAGTAATAAACTTTTCTATTTCAGTTCCTCTTGTAGCCTTTTCTTGAACTGTGGCTCACCATTGGGAACCCTGCGCTCTAAGTAAAAAAAGGGTAATGAACGAGGGCATAACAGGAGCCTGTACAAGTGAAATAGGATGCAGGGGAGTTAGAGTCGGAGAAGAATATATAATGACAGAAGCAGAGCTGTCTTTGAGGATAGCCATAAGCTAATGAATGCATAAGCCAGTTTTCCAGCCTCACAACAGAAAAAGCAAGGAAACAGATTGTCTCCTAAATTGTCCTGAAAACACCCCAATTTTGGTCCAGTGAGATTCATCTCAGACATTTACAGAAAAGGGAAACAAGCAATTGAACATTATATATGATCTATTAGCATTTACCTAGAACAGACTCAACATTCTCATACTTTCTTTGTGTGTGCACATTTTTTCAGAACCATTTACTTTACTCCTAAATAGTTCACCAAGCATGAGCTAAGAATAAGAATGTTCTTATATATAACCCCATTACCATACCAAAGAAGATTACTAATGATTTCATGATATCATCTAATACCTGATTCATATTCACATTTTCCTCAAGAAGTATCTTCAATGTTCGCTCTTTCAAACAATGGGTCCCTCAAAAGAACTACAAAAAGAACCTATTGAGAAAGCAGAGTTTACTGTTTACTATGATAAGGAAGATCACTACTTCCAAGACCAATTTTTAATAGTATCTCAGAGCCCTGGTTGGTGTGGCTCAGTGGATTGAATGCTGGCCTGCGAACCAAAGGGTCGCTGGTTTGATTCCCAGTCAGGGCACATGACTGGGTTGTGAGTCAGGTCCCCAGTAGGGGGCATGCAAGAGGCAACCACACATTGATGTTTCTCTCTCTTTCTCCCTCCCTTCTCCCCTCTCTAAAAATATATAAATAAAACCTTTAAAAACACACACACAGTGTCTCAGAGAAGGTAGTGGGGAGACAGAATATGTATTTATAAGGTTTGGGGAAATTGTGGCTTAAGGTGGATCTTTTGATGTGGCAATGGAGGCTTAATTCAGATTGGGTAAGTTAGGAGTGGTGGATAAAATAAGGAGAGAGTTTACAAACAAATCTTGAAGAGCAAACCGTTGTTTGATGCTATTTTAGATTTACAGAGAAGTGCAAAGACAGCAGAGAATTCTCGTATACCCATCATCCAGTTTCATCTTCCCTAATGACACATCACTGTGGTACACTTGTCAAAACTAAGAAACCAATCAGTTTGTTACATAGTGGTGGGTATCAAATAGTGTTGGTACATTACTATTAACAAACTACACACTTTATTCCGATGTCACTAGTTTTTCCTTGAATGTCTTCTTTCTGTTCCAAGGTCCACTCAGGACACCACGCTCCATTTAGTTGTGTCATTTCCCCTTAGTCTTCTCTGTGACAATTTTTCAGACATTCCTTGTGTCTGGCAACCATGGTAATTGTGAGGTAAGGTATTTTTGTGGAATGTCTCTCAGCTTGGATGTGTCTTAGGTTTTTCTTGTGATTAAAATGGAGTTACGGGGTTTTGGGGGGAAAGAATCTGGCAGAAGTGAAGCACCCTTCTCATTACACCATAGTAGGGTGCCATGGTTGGTATCTGTTGGTGATGTTAACCTTAGTCACTTGGTTAAGGTGGTAGCCACCAGCTTTCTCCACTGTGCAGTTTCTTTTTTTTCATTCCATACTCTATTCTTTTGAAGTGAGTCCCTAAGTCCAGCCCACATCCAAAGAAGGGGAGCCAGTGACTGAGGTCCACTTCCTGAAGGGGGCGGTATTCACATGAATCATTTGGAATTCTTTTTTTTTTTTAATTGTTTTTCAAGTACAGTTTTCTGTCATTTACTCCCGTCCTGGAATTCTTCTGTTAAGAAACATTTGTCTCTTTTCCCCCATTTATTTATTTCAATCATTTTTCTTTATCAATATAGACTCAAACATGTGTTTTATTCTTGGGGTTATAATCTAATACCAAATTATTTTGAGGCTCATATTGTTCCCAGCTTTGGCCACTGGGAGTTTCTTCAGTTTGACTCCCGCGTCACTTCGACATGCCCCACTATTTTATTTTTTCCAGCACTTCCATCCTTTCCGGTACCATACGCTGCTCCAGGCTCCTCTTGTGCTTCTCGGCCCCAGCCCTAGAACCAGGCATTTCTCCAAGGAGCCCTGACTCCTTTTAGTGGAGAATGGTATTTAGAAACTAAGATCTGGGTGTTAGAGTACTAATTGCTACTAGTCCTTGTTCATTTTAAAGTCAATGTTGTAAAACTTTTCATTGTAAATTAAAATAATTGTAACATACATATTTTATGGTATTTTAAATAATGGCATTTAAAAATATGCCTGCTATTTTGTTCTTTTAATTGTACAAAAAAAATGAATGTACATATCTTAGCAATTTGATATCCACCACTGTGTAACAAACTGACTTGCTGTTTATCCAACCTACTTCCCCTTCTTCATGGGCACAAAGCATCCCTTGCAGTTAGATGTGGCCATGTAGACTGAATTCTGCACAACAGAATGTGGGTGGAAGTGATTTATGCCACCTCCCGATTTGGCCCATAAAAACTACCAATGCATGATCCGCACGCAGCTCTCTCCCTTCCCCATTCTACCAGCTGGATGTTGGGTGACTGACTACACGGAGCGAAGATGTTCTTCCTTCAACGACTGCCTCTCATTACTGTCTCTCACTCCACCAACTGTTAGATCTTTACATGCATCAGAAATTTACATTCAAGCCATTGAGATTTGATGATTGGTCTGCTTCAGGAGCTAAGAGTCCCTTAACTAATATAGCCACCACCCATTTTAAAAAGATAACGAATTTTAGATCATTTTTTCTCTTTGAACTAATTTCTATTCCACCTCTCCTACAGTATATTATCCTAAAATATTTTGATTGAAAGACATTCATGGTTATCCTATCATACTTTTCTGAAACAAAGATAAGCATATAACCTTTCGTTATAAAAAGCATGTTTCCCTTGAGCATAGGCTCTAAATATTTAAAAATTTTTCTTTTGTATGCATTTATCATTCAAATCATCATTATCAGTATAAAACTTATTAAGATAATGAAAATGTTACAAATTTTTTCCTTAAATTTTTTTTATTGATTTTAGAAAGAGAGAAACATCGATTTGTCGTTCCACTTACTTTTGCATTCATTGGTTGATTTTTGTATGTGCCACACTAGGGATTGAACCCACAACCTTGGCATATTAGGACAATGCTCTAACCAACTGAGCTACCTGGACAGATTACATGTTTCAATAATTATTAAATATTCAAGTCCAATTACATTAGAAATGCATTGCTTAGTAAGTTGGATAGGCCTATTTTCATTTTTTTTGTATGGATGAATATAACTTAATGCTAGAATGAGAGAGGATTCAGCATCAATTCTATTCCTGGTTTTGTTTTAACAGATGTAAGTACTGAGAAATCTGCTTGCATAAGTAAGTGGTTGGGAATGAAAAGAGTCTTGTGATAGCAATGTCACTCAATTCTTTGAACTTCCAAGTTATATAAAAAAATTACATAATGATCTATCATCAAAAATAATTTTTACTGATTTCACGAAGACAACTCGATTAGGCTCTCCTTGAAGAAAAATGATTAAAACCACCCACTTGCAAAAGGATTTGCTACCTAGTCATTTACTTTCTCTATATCAACAACAATATTCAAATTACTCTTTTCTATCGTATGGAAAATTTTAACACCTGAAGAAATGTGTCTAGAATAATTTGGAGTGTGAGAGAGGTTTATTTTTATAGAATGGGAAGAGAACAGCCCTGGCTGGCATGGTTCAGTGGACTGCGGAGCTGCCCCTTCACCTCCTGGTCAAGGCGCAGGCCTGGGCGGTGGGCTCTGTCCCTGGTTGTGGGTGTGAGAGGCGACCAATCCATGTGACATTTCTGTCACCCACCAGTGTTTCTCTCCCTTTCTTTCTACCTCCTTTCCCCATCTCTAAAACTAACTAACTAAATAAATAAAATCTTTTTTAAGAAAAAGAATGGGAAAAGAACAATGGTGAAAGGGGATATGAGAAAGCAGGATCTACACTTCCATCACAGGTTCACACTCAGGCGGATCAATTTTTGAAGAGGGTGTATGTTAATTGAAGACCTGGAAATTGACTCCTTAAAAATAATCCTTTCTGTGCCGCGAGAAATTCTTCAGGTATCTCACGAGGTAGGCACTCATGTCTTTGGGAACACTGAGAGGCAGGCTACATGTCTGAGTAATTGAAGGGCTCTGCTCCACGTTGTAAAGACAAGTAGCATGAGTGGTGAGTTTTTATTGCTTTGAGCCACCGAGAATTTAGGAGAATTTTGGGTTGTTATCACATCGAAATCGGTATCATCCTCACTTAAGGAGGTAGAAATTATTATCTAAAGTAAGGTGCTGCCATACATGAACCTAAAATATATTGAGATAGATGGCAGGTAGCAAGGAAACTGCTTTCAGAGGATGGCAAGATAGCAATCCATGGTACGCAGTGGTGAGGCATTTCATAAAACCATTACCTACAGTTAACTTGGAAGACAGGTCATGTAATGTATGTGTAGCTTATGGGGAAGATCGGAAAGCAGAATATCGTATGTTCATTGCTATTGGCTGCATTTGGCAAAATATTATTAAAAATAAATGAGGTGAAAAAGAACTGGCCAATTTGCAAGCAAGAATGAAGGGAATAAAAAGTCCACCAATGTGGGTGCCCTGACTAGCGTGGCTCAGTTGGTTAGGCACCATCTCGCAAAGTGAAAGGTCACCAGTTTGATTCCCCGTGGAGCATATGCCTGGGCTGCAGCTTTGGTCCCCAGTCAGGGCCGGTACGAGAGGCAGCCATGGATGTCTCTCTCTCACATCGATGCTTCTCTCCCTCTCTTTTCCCCTTCCTCCCCCTTCCTCTAAAAATAAGTAAACAAAATATGGTGTGGCTCATTTGGTTGGAGCATCGTCCTATGGGCCAGAAGGTTGTGGGTTTGATCTGGTCAGGGCACATGCCTGGATTTGGTCCCGGGTTGGGGCACGTACAAGAGGCAATTGATTGATGTTTCTCTCTCACACCAATGTTTCTCTCCCTCATTCTCTACCCACCTTTTCCCTCTCTCTAAATAAGTAAATAAATAAATAATAAAGAGTTAAAGATAAAATTAAGACATGTTTCAAATGACAAAGGATAACCAAAACTCAGCCTGGAGGCAATGCATTAATTTAAGAGAACGGCTGTTTTACCAACTTTTAAAAAACTCCAAATGGAGTTTGGGAATAGGACCACATCAAATGTCCAATCAACTAAGGCTGTTTGAACAAAATAGCTCAGGGAAAAGAGACTAAAGGAAAGTGATTTTCCCATCAAAGCCTGATCAACATATGGGATTACTATGGGGAGGGAGGGAGAAGGGGGCAGGGAGAGAATGAATAGGGGCTAGAAAACAAAGAATTATACCAAATAAACATTATATCTAGAAAGGAAGCATAGAGGTGACTATTGGCTTATGGAGCTGATAAAAATGACTTGTTTAAGTTTTTTTCTCTTGATTAAGTTTCTGAGAGAGCTACATTTCCAAAATACCTACTAGGCTGAACTACAAGAGATCATGACTGTTCACGTTGACCTCCAACCATCTATGGGCAAAAAAGCAGACTACGAAAGCTGCTCGAGGACATATACCCCACAACACTCATTGGACATGTGGCCGAGGAGGAGAATGGAAAAGGAGAAATGAACCACGAAAAGAATCAGGAGCAATGGAGAACGATGAACAAGGAATCACTACCAGAGAGCAGAGTCAAGGCCTAATGAAGAAACACTTCCCATTCTCCAGGGTGGTAGAGGGTCCTCTAAATTGCTGCCCAACAGGATTTCAGAACTGCTGCAGCTGAGTGTTCGTCTTTGCTGTGTGCCTCTTTCCAAATGGGAGTCTTTATGGTGGTTATCCTGTCCATGGGGACCAGTAACTTGTCTTTTCAGGCACAGTCTTTAGATCAAAAGAAGCCACATCTGTAGCAAATGTAGAGATTACTACACATCACTTAGAGATTCTGGGTTTTACATTAGATGTCCTGACTAGAGCTTTTGGCTTTTCTACCTTGGGGAAGGGGTGAGTGTATCTTGCATGCAAGCAGGAGAATAATTGGTGACAAAGAAGGCAGAAGGAAATATTGCTATCCCAACCTTTCTGATTTCCTTCCTTCTAGGTATATGAAAGGACTAAACTTCCTTGCCGCCTTGAAGCTCTAAGTGGACATGCAATTTGTTTGGGCCAGTAAAACTGAGTGGAAGTGATGAGTGTCACTCCCAGGAGGAAGGCTTTAAGAGCTGCTGTACAGTTTGCTCTTTTCCCTTTCTTTGCTGTGGTTCCCAGCAATGTTTGATAGTGAAGCTTTGTCAACCTGTATCTTTTAGAGAGAATGGCATGCAGCAGAGCCCGATAACCCAAGACGAATATATAGCATGAGTGAGAAATACACTCTTGTTTTAAGCCAATAAATTTTTGAGGATGTTAATGAAACATAATCTAACCTGCCCTGACTACCACAGAAACAAAACAGGTAAACAGAAAACAGCTTGTCTTCAACTAAAAAAATAAAAGCAAATATTTACTTTTATATTAGATTTTATTTATTTATTTTTAGAGAGAGCAGAACAGAGGCAGAGAGGGAGAGAAACATCAATCCATTGGGACCTGCAATCCAGGCACATTCCCTGACTGGAATCAAACCAGCAACCCTTTGATTTGCAGGCCAGTACTCAATCCACTGAGCCACACCCACCAGGGCAGAAAAGCAAATATTTAAAAGAAGAAAATCTAAACATGACAATCTTTAAAACAAATTTTCATTTCAAAATTTGTCTAAGTGCTTGGAAACACAATATCTGTAGAAAATTAGAAAACCTTCTGTTCATTTTTTTTTTTGGTTCATTTTAGACCTTAGAGTTTGCAATGAATATTTCAGGAAACTCCATAACCTTAATACTTAAAGCTGGGCTGGAGTTGAACTCTACTGCAAAGTACATTAAAAATAACTGATCTCCAGTCTACAAAGAGCCAAGATGGAGTGGAATCTTTAAAGAATCATTGAATTAATCTGTTCTCAACAATTCTGGGGTGATATGAGCATTGCGATTCCCACTGAGAACAGAGACCACATCCTTTATACATTCTCAGCCCAGAATCTAACAGTGCCTGACATGTTATATACACATTGTAAACATTTTTTATTAAAGATTTTATTTATTTATTTTAGAGAGAGGAAGAGAGAGAAAGCAAGGGAGAGAAACATCATTGTGTGGTTGCCTCTCACACATCCCCTATTGGGGACCTGGCCTGCAACCCAGGCATGTGCCTTGACTGCGAATCGAACCAACAACCCTTTGGTTCGCAGCCCATGCTCAATCCACTGAGCTACACCAGTCAGGACACATTGTAAATATTTGAAGTACTGAGTTCAGCTAAAGCCAGTTGCTCACTTGAAAACCTATTCACCAAGGCCAGCTTAAAGGAGCTGGACTGTACTTACTCAGGTCTGAAGTGAGGGTAGTGTAGAGGTACTGGGAGGTTATGCTGATGTTGTGGTAAAAGGCAAGCTAGGTTGTTAATCCCTGTAATCCCCGTATCTTTGTCCCAAAAAGGACACATTTTTAAAATCCTAGTCTCCTCTGCTCATATTGCTCACTACTCCTCTGTCCTTGTTGACTTAGTTTCATGAAACAATAGATTCTTCTTTTTGCATACAATAGCCCTGTCAGGGTTCATCACATGCAAACAGAAGTGGTTTACTATGGCCCTTCCTCAAGAAGATAACAGATATGAAGAAATAATTATAAAACAATGCCAAGTGGTATTGAGGAGCATATAAAAAGGCCAAGCCCGTAAATCTAATGAAGTAGTTGGCTGTAGTAGATACTCCTGATCTAGGCAAGCAAAGTTCAAGGTTCAGGGACTTGTTGACCCCAGGAGAAGTGTCTCAATAGTCAGTCTATCATCAGATCCACGCATACCACTGTCAGAAGTCCAGGAAAGCACGAGTCCAAATCCAGGAGTGTCAGTAAAGGCAAGAAGGACTCAAGGATTCAGCTGCTGAGCTGCAATTGTTTCCTTTTGTGTGTAGGCAGGCAAGACCTTTTGCAGGTTTGTGTTTGCTACTGAGAAAAGGAAGTGGCCTTTTCTCAGCAGCAAACACAAGCAGATGTTGGGAGGCTCAATTACTCAGGGTGGGGGCCTCCTCACACACTAGGCTGGTGAGGCCATTGCAGTCCTGGGCTGCTGGACCATCTGTAAAATGTGTTTGGTCTGGTTCACTGATTGGCTCTATCCCAGGAGAGCAAAATGTGGTTAGCTTCCAGATCCCAGCCAGCTTGCCTACTGGGAAAACATTTTAGGCCAAACCTATGACTAGAAAGAAGAGCTTAAGGTGAAGTATTTTAAAACTAAATATTTTTTATGGATATTCTCTACAATAAAATGATTTATATCTAATTACTCTAGGCAGCCCAACTGATGTATTTTAATTACTTAGATGTACATTGAAAATACTTTTATTACAAAATATTTCCACGTACACAGTAGAGAAGTTAGTGTAATTAATTCCCACATATCCACCAATTTTAAGATTTATCATTTTACCATTTGTTTCATCTGTCCCTTTTATTATTTTCATTGCTAAAGTATTTTAAGGCAAATCTCAGACATCATTTCATGCTCACATACTTCAGTATATATTTTTAAAAGATGCTTACCTGAGGATCGCTTATTAACTTCTAAAGAGAGAGGGAGAGGGAAAGAAACATCAATGTTAGGGAGAAACATCAATCTGTTTCCTCCCATATGCACCCTGAGCGACCTAGTTATGTGCCCTGACTGGCAATCAAACACACAGCCTTTTGGTATATGGGACGATGCTCCAACCAACCAAGACACCCAGCCAGGGCTCAGTATACATTTTCAGAGAAAGGTCATACCTTTACATGACCACAGTACTATAATCACATTGTAGAAAATGGTGTCAGTGATTTCTCTCCTCTAACCTTGGCCATTACCATTTCAGTGTATGCTTTTTGCCTGAGGGCTTTCTATGGCCACTGGAGCCCATTCTGCCTGCACACTCTCCCTCCCTGACAGGAGCAGCACTCAACCAATGCCTGATGGGAGCCGGTGTGTAAGTACTCCAGCTCCCTTGGCCTGGAAGGTGGAGATTAGTTCTGAGGTATATTTTACAGTATTTCCCAAAGTACATCAGTGAAATTAAGCCCCACTTGCCCACAGTGGTTAATTTGCATAAAAGTAGTGCTTTTGTTGGCTTTCATTTCTTTCTCATCTCACTTCCTTTTCCTCTTCCAGTGTTTCCTGGAATGGCCTCTCAAATATGCTAACTTGCATTTGAATCTTTGTCTCAGTGTCTAGGAGAACCCAAACTGAGAATCCCACCTAACAAAACTTACAGTAAGTCCTTCGTGTCCTCTATTATCCAGATCTAATATTCAGATTTTCTTGATTGTATCAAAGGTATCTTCTAATAGTTGGTTTGTTGAAATAAGATTTTTAAACAATTGCTTTTGGTTCTTTCTTAAGCCTCTTTTAATCTAGAGCATTCTCTTCTCCCTCACCTTTTTCATGCTATGACTTGATTGCAGAGACCAGATTAGTTGTCCTGTAGAATCTCCCTCATTCTGGATTTGTCTGTTTACTTGTGTTCCTTTACTTCCACTATTTCCTGTAACTGAAGATAGCTTTACAAACTTTTAGATTCAAGTTTGGGGAGGCAAGGATACTTCATAAAGCCCTGGCTGGGTAGTTGAGTTGGTTAGAGCATCGGCCTGACTTGCCAAGGTTGCTGGTTCAATCCCCAGTCAGAGCATATGCGAGAATCAATCAATGAATGCATAAATAAGTGGAACAACAAATCAGCATTTCTCTCTCCAGTCAACTTATTTTTTGTAAAGAATTCTTCATAGGTAGTGTTGTCAGCTTTATATCAATCACTTTAGGAGACACATATTGCCTGGTTTTCTTACTTTAAATGATACTAAGATTGACAAGCAGGTTCAGCTTGTTAATATCAGAGTGGGTTCAACAGGAAGTTATGCTGCTAAAAACCATGTTCCATGTGTACATTACTGAGACTTTTGTGACTTCAGAGGGCAGCTGCTAAGTTTATTTTGAACATTTTGTAGGGTACAATAATTTTAAACAGACTTTAAATGTTAAAGTCTTAGGACATGAAATTTCATGTCTTGGAACAGACCCCAAACTATGTTTTAAGGCAAACTCTGTTCCCACCTGCATCTTGGATCATAATTCAATGCGTTGTTAGAATGGGAACTAGATTCCCCCACCTACCTTGAGGCCTCATGAATCCATTTATTCAACAAATACTGAATATTGCAGTGTGCCAGGCAATGAAATCAGTACTGAGGATAGAGGGGTAGGCGAATCACAGTCCTTGCCCTCAAAGAGTTTACAGTCCTGTAGGGAACTTATTAGTGATACAACGGTAAACACATAGTATCGGTACATAATTTGGAGGGAGTCAGTCATCAGGGAAGGCTTTTTTTTTTACTTTGTTTATTGCTGACACTAGTACAAATGCCCCCATTCCCCCCCATCTGCCTTTGCCCACCTCCACCCAGCCCATGACCCTTAGGGAAGACTTCTTAGAGGAAGTGATAACTAAATTGAAACCTGAAAGGTAATTTCTTAGAGAATAAGTGCCAGGAAAAACAAAGCTTTCCTTTTCTTGAAATTAAAGCTTTGTTTCTTCTTAAGGACATTATTAATCACATAATTAACTCTCTTTTGCTTTGGACCCTTATAATTTCAGTTTTGCAACTTGCCTCTAATTATGCAAGACCTGATAGTTTCTGTATCTTCATTCTAAATTTCTTCCTGATCCTGGTATTTTTAATCTTTTTCTTAAAAAAAAAGATTTTATCTATTCACTTTTAGAGAGAGGGGAGAAGGGACTGAGAAAGAGGGACAGAAACATCGATGTAAGAGAAAAACATTGATCAGTTGCCTTTTGCACACACCCCGACTGGGGACCTAATCCGAACCCACAACCCAGGCTTGTGCCCTGAAGGGTAATCAAACAGGTGACCTTTGCTTTGCAGGACGACGCCCAACCAACTGAGCCACACCGGTCAGGGCAATCTTTTTCTGATTTTTAAATGTTTATATACAGAGGCAGGCAAAAGTAGGTTAAATTACCAGGTATCATTACCTAAAAGATAAATCACAAGGATATGAAATAATAACAAGAAGACAAATAATACAATACTAAATAATATAAGAATAAACTCTGTTTCACATACTTACAACTGTAAACCTACATTTGTCCACCCTTGTATTTTTAGTTTCAAATTATATGTAATTTTGAAGCTACCTCAAATCCCAATCTCTTTTGGTTATATTTAAAAACAGGAACAAAAATTTCCTATATTGAACTAAACCACTGATAAATCTAAACTTGGATACATTTATCAAAAATGTTCCTAAAGAGGGTGTATCTTTCATCTCTGCTATCAACCTTTACTCCCTGGGAGAGTGCTGTAGAAGGTGGACTCAGAGATTTGCTTAAAACCCAAATCTGCCACCTTCTACCTATGACGCCTGGACAAGTCACTTAACCTGAGCTCAACCAGTTCCCTCATCTCCTGAATGGAGATGACACCGATTCTATAGGGAACTGTGAAGATTACATAAATAATGTACATAAAAGGTCCAAATCAATACCCAGCACATTGCACTTACAATCAACATTATATATTAGGTACACATGGGCACTCGTTCTTGGTTGTTATTGCAGGTTGTCATTTATCAGTTTGCTAAAACCTTCTTTGAGCCTATTTGTGGTCAACAAGATCTAAATTAATAACATAAGTTCATTTTTCATTGTACCAAGCAGTACTTCCAAAAAGAACCCTTATTATAATTCCCTTCAAAAAGTATTCCTCTAATTACAATATTCTGGGCTTTGGTAAATTTGACATATACTGCCAAATACTGATATATGTTTATAACTGAGTCTGAGTTCACACCTCTTCTGGCTAAAGGCACTAGTGCCCTTAACCTGTTCATTGTAAAACTGTTCCTCTTGCTCTGCGGTTCTCCCAATTGATTTCTCTAGGTTTTTATTCTGTAGCTTTTCCCCAGTGTCCTTCTATCCATGGAGACCAGACCCCCCAAATTATTGTAGATGTAGATACTCTGGGTTTACTTAATCGTAAAGGCAATGTACATGGGAAAAAAAAAGATGCAAATGCAAAAGTGTAAAAAAAAAAGGTGTAGTAAAAGACAGAAAACTGTACTGAAAAACAATTAAAATAAAAAAAAATATTTTCTCACACACACAAAAAAGGTGTCTTCCTTTGTAACCCCAATACCTAAAAATGTTAACAACTTTAGGTCTTATTGACCTTTTCATCTTGTGCATATATGGGTTTTAGGGTTTTTTAATACAAAAAGAGGGTCATGGTATACATTCTGTTCTGCATCTTGCTTTCTCTCTCAAGAATAAATTACAAATAATATCTACAATGATTTTTCACTTGTAAAAGCTGCCATAGTACGAGACATGGAAAACAGCCTAATTGTTCACTGATGGATGAATGGATAAAGAAAATGTGGTATACAGATACAATATTATCCAACCATAAGAAAAAAAGTGCTTGTCTTTTGCAAAAACATAGATAAATCTTGAGGGTGTTATGCTAAGTGAGAAAAGTCAGATAAAGACAAATACTGTATGTTCTCACTACATGTGGAATCTAAAAAAATCTGAACTCAAAGAAATAGAGTAGAATGGTGGTTGCTAGGGGCTACAGGTAGGGAAAATGGGAAGATATTGGCAAAAAGGTATCAACGTCCAGCTATAAGAAAGTTCTGGTGTTCTAATATATAGTATGGTGAATATAATTAATAATACTGTGTTATATATAGTTAACCCTCAAACAACATGGGTTTGAACTGTGTGTCCACTCATACATGAATTTATTTCACTAACTATACAGCTGGACCTCCTTATTTTACATCCAGATTCAACAAACTTCCCATTGGAGACAGTATTTTGCAGCCGTGGTGGGGAATCTGCAGACGTGAAGGGCCAACCGCACGCACTGTTCCACACCATCTTATACAAGGGACTTCAGCATGTGAGGAGTCGAGTATCTATGGGAAATCTGGAACTAATCCCTCACAGATACCAAGGGATGACTGAAGTTTTGGGGGAGTCAAAAGTCACACACAGATTTTCGACTATACAAAAGGTTGGTGCCCACAAACCTCATGTTTAACAGTCAACGGTACCTGAAAGTTGTTAAGATCTTAAAAGTTATCATCACACACACACACAGAGGATAATTATGTGTCATATTATCTGTGGCTGTAACCAACAGAATTGACTTGAAGTTTGTATTATTTCCTGAGGTTGCTGTAACAAATTACCACAAACTGCGTGGCTTAAAACGACAGAATTAGCCCTGACCAGTGTAGTTCAGTGTGTGGGGTGTCTTCCTGTAAACCAAAATATCACCAGATCAATTCCCAGTCAGGGCACATGTCAAGGTTAAGGGCCATGTCCCCAGATGAGGGGGCGCACGGATGTTTTTCTCCTTCTCTTTCTCCCTCCCTTCCCCACTCTAAAAATAAATAAATGAAATCTTTTACAAAAGGAATTAGCCCGGGCCGGATGGCTCGGTTGGTTGGAGTGTTGTCCCATGCACCACTAAAGGCCGAGGGTCGGCTTCTGGGTCAGGGCACATACCTAGGTTATGGGTTCAATCCGTCTGTGGCACACACGGGAGGCAACCTACCAGTGTTTCTCACATCAATGTTCCTCTCTCTCCCCGACCCCTTTCCTCTCTTTCTAAAATCAGTGGGTGAGGATACAAAAGAAACACGAATTAATTTTCTCTCAGTTCTGGAGGTCAGAAGCCCAAAATCGAAGTGTTGGCAGGGTGTTCTCCTTCCAAAGGCCCTAGGGTGAATGCTTTCTTACCTTTTCCAGCTTCTGGTCGCTCCTGGTGTTCCCCAGATCGTCACTGCGTAATTCTGATCAGTACCTCCACCTTCACACAGCCTTCTCCTCTGTGTCCATTTTCTCCTCTTCTCCGTGCATCTCTCCTCTGTGTGTCTCTTATGAGGGCAGTTGTCATTGGACTTAGGGCCCACCCAAATAAACCATGATGGTCTTAAGATCTTTAATTACATCTGCAAAGACCCTTTCCCCAAATATGGTTACATTCACAGGTTCCGGGGGGTTAGAAAACAGTCATGTCTTTTTGGGGCCACCATTCAACCATACATTGGCTTAAACAGTGAAGCCATTTTAATTATCTTACAATATATAAAAAGAAGTCTGTACGCAACAGGCCATATAGGACTGGTGTGGCTCAATAATCTCATCAAAGACCCAGACTCTCCATTTTTCCCCCTCTACAATTCTCAGCATCCTATTTTTTGTCCCAGCTCCAGGTTTCACGCCCTTTATAAGACAGTAAACAAGGCAGAGAGGGAGAAGAGGCAAAGATTTGCTCCTTTTAGGGAAGAAGATCTCTCCCTGAAGCCTCTGCAGCTCCCCTCTGCGCCCTGGCATGCCCAGTGCAGATGCATTATTGGCAAAGGGGAACGGGGACGCCAGGACTGCCTCACATCTACCACGATACATGTTCTGAGGCACATCACTACATTGAAACCTGAGTTTTGATAACAAAATAGAAGAGGGAATGGCAGGTGGGTAGGTAACTAACAACGTTTTTTTCAAAAGATTTTATTGCCCTGGCTGGTATGGCTCAGTGGACTGAGTGTGGGCCTGCGAACCAAAGGGTCGCCAGTTGGATTCTCAGTCAGGCACATGCCTGGGTTGTGGACCAGATCCCCAGTAGGGAACATGCGAGAGGAAACCACACATTGATGTTTCTCTCCCTCTTTCCCCCTTCCTTCCCCTCTGTCTAAAAATAAACAAAAAAATTTTTTTAAAGATTTTAGACAGAGGGGAAGGGAGGAGGAAAGAGAGGGAAACATCCAAAAGTTGGCTCTCATACACGCCCCAACTGGGCACTGAACCTGCAACCCAGTCATGTGCCTTGACCTTTTGCTTCGTGGGACTACGCCCAAACAGCTGAGCCACACTAGTCAGGGCATAACTAACAACATATAATTCCAAATTGTGTTTCCTTAAGATTACTAGTTCAAACAAACAAACAAACAAACAAACAAACAAAAAGACACCCCCACCTAACCAGCCCTTTTACCCACTAATCTATATCAATTCCTTCAATCATTATCTATAACAAAGACTAAATGTTTATCGAAGCAGGACCCTCCAGATATATAGTCCCTGTCCTCAACGAATGCTTCGCTGAGCTGAATGAGATAAATACACCACTAATCCCAGGACGGCATGACGAATGCTATGTTGGAGATACTGCACATGGTGCAGTGCGTGAACAGAAGAGATTACAGCATCTTGAAAGGCAAACTTTGAGTTTTTGAGAAGCAGTGAAACAAAGAAAAGGTGGCCTAGAAAAGAGCATGTAGAAAGACAATGATGACTGGAGAACATGGCCACACCTTTGTGGAATTACAAACATTTTAATGTAGTTAGAGTGGAAAACGTATGAGGAGCAGGAGAGCAGGTCAGGCAAGTGAGGTGAGTGGAAGCTAGATAATAAAAGGTTATGTATGCTGAAATAAGAAAATGACACTCAATCCTCAAGTCTAAGGAAAGCAACTGAAGGGTTTCCTTCAATCGAAGGAATGATTAAATAAATTAGTTTGTTTAGGAAGGATTACTCTGACAGCAGTTGGACGTTTCTGACTGAGTGACGGGGTAGATGGCGGTGAAATACCGGGCCCAGGCGGATCCAATCTCTCTCTCTCCCCTTATTTACATGCAATCTGTCACGCTTTGAGTACTTATATGCCTCCATTTGGGGGTTTTATTTATTTTTCTGAAAAGATGCCCTTGAATTAAAAATACATCAAAATGTTACCAGTGACTCTGTGGTGAGATTCTATACAACTTAAAAACTACTTTTCAGTATTTCTCAAAGTGAGCATTTTACACACATTTAAAGACCAAAACTCCTCAATTCTAACTGCTTGAGATGTTATTCATCCCAAATCCAGTATTTTTCCCCTAGACATGGCGGCATCTTGAGTCATTTTTAATGAACTCCAACTTTCTGTGAATTAAATTTTTAAATTTCGCCAATTTTAAAAATCATACTCTCAGTCTCTTATCAACACACCACTGTCTTGCCATAATTGCTTATCAGTCTTTATCCATGGACTATGAGGATCTCATAGGAAAAAATCTGGCCTTACTCATCTTGGCAGACCCAGTATCTAGTGGCTAGATATTCAATGAATACTTACTGAACTGGGGTACACAGTATGCATCTTTGTTTCTAGTTCACAGCACAGTGCCAATGCCTAACGAACTTCGGTGGAGCTGTATTTCAACCTTTGGCCAATATGCTACCAAAATCATTGTTACTTGGTAGCCCGCCCAATTCCATTTCCACAAACTACAGTATTCTTTTTGTCACACAACAAACTATACATTTACACACAAACATACCTTTACATGCATGTACACATACATAATTTTTCCTGTCTAATAGGCTTACCACTGTACCTCTGAAAGACTGCCAAGTCAGGTAGGTTTTCTAATTTACCAGTAAGAAAACTAAGGCTGAAAATTTCAATAACATCACCTAATACTCCAAAAGCAGAACCAATTCTACTAAACATTGGTTTTAAAAAGCACTTATTTATTGTATTAAATATTTTAAAGCATGAGACAGAGACTCTTCTAACCTAAAATTCCAGTCTAGGCAGAACTTTGGCGGCAGCTATAATTACTATATTCCTTTTGTAAGCTACATCTATAATGCCATGTTCTAGATACTGTGATGTGTTCAGCATTATCCCCACCCTTTTACTGTAGTGCAAGAGCTGAGAAACCTAGAAATTTCCTCACTCCTTTCCCAGCAAGGTTCCTGTTTAGGGTTCGGCCAACTGTGGGCATGTACAAGGCATTAGAAAACTAAAGGAAGATAAAAACTACCTTCTAGGTCAGGCAGCGATGGCACCAGCAACATCTGCACCCTCTTGTGACAGGAGGCTCCCATGGCACCTGGATAGCTGAACACAGGCTCTTTGCAGTGAGTGCATCAAGGACTTAGGGCCAGAGGAGCACAATTCCTTTCAGTCACAGGCATATGGGTTCTTGCATGAGCTGAGTTCTGCAAACAATGGCTCCAGGGGAAGATGCAGCTTCCTATGGTCCTCATCTCTGGGTAATCACCTCCTTTCGCTCCTCCAGCCTTCCCAACAATTTCATCTAATTTCCTATATTAAGTCCCTCCTTACTTATAATACCCTGAATAACTTCTATTTTCTAACTACATTTTATCTGGCACTCCTAGAAGCAAAAAATGTGGGTGCTATGTTGGGAAAATTATTTTTACAGAGAAGTTTAAAATTTGGGGGACTAAAACACCAATTTTCCTAAACATTTTTCATTGAAACTGGATTCATATGTGGTCTTTTCTTCCTAAACGGAGTACTTGAAATGCAATCTCCCCCTTTTCTGTTAGTGTCACCACTGAATGTTCACTGGGCGTCAACGCCGTTTTGGACTCCACGGTGAAGCTCCAGAACAGATGGGAGGGGGCACAAGGCTAAACTAGGACTGACCACAAGCAGATACGTATAATTTCAATGACAAAAGCCTTTACATACAGAGTGGGGCAAAAGTAGGTTTACAGTTGTGAGTTCGTAGAACGGTTTATTCTTGTATTTTACTTACTAATTACTGTATTATTTTCCTTATAAACCACTGTAAACCTACTTTCGCCACATCCTGTATAAGTTACTAGAGATACAGAGATGGTATTATTACTTTCCCCTAGGCACTCTCACAGAAAAATATGTAAGCGAATAAATTATAATAAGGAATGATAGCTACAAAAATAGCAATGCATACCACAGGCTTGGACTATATGAAGGGAGGGGTTACTGACTACGCAGTGGAAGCATACGGAAAGGCTATATATGTGGGCCAAACTATAAACTGGATCTTGCAGTAAGATAAAAATTTGTCAGGAAAAGGAAAAAACAACATGCTAGAGCAGAGAAGCAGCATGTGCTAAGACAAGCACAGTAGCCAGTCTCCAAAGACAGGGGGAGGTTTTCTGATCATTTCAACCCTTTCAGTGTTGACACACTATTTTCCTAAAAGTTCTTCTTAAATGATTTATACATGGACCTTTCTTCTTAAACAAAGCACATGAAATGTAACTTTTTCTTCCTTTCTGTCATCATTAGCATCAAATATTTACTGAGTACCTGCTGCGTATTGTACTATATAGCTCCAGGAACAGAAAGTATGGGACATCAAATGAAGGGCTGACCACAAGCAAATATTAGTAATTTCAACTGGAAAAATCTTTACTATGGTCATTGCTAGGGATGCTGAGATAATGACGACAATAGTCTCTGTCCTTTAGGAGCTCCCACTGTTATAGGAGTACAGCGTAAACAAGTAATTATATATGGTATGATGGAGTCCAAAACAGAAATACGTACCACCGGCACAGTGTCAGAAAAGGGTGGCATGTGGAGGCATCAGGGAAAACTTTACATAGGAGCTAAAATTTAAGCTGGATTGTGCTGTAATGTTAGAAGTTTGCCAGGTAAAGAAAGGAAAAGGTCATTCCAGAGTGGGCAAGAAGCACATGCAAAGGTAGTGAAGTGTGAAAGAGATGGCATTACTCAGCCATTATTTCAGTGCAACTGACACAGTGTAAAAAAGTTTAATTGTGTTGTGAAAGACATTTTATGTAATCCTTAGGAGCTTGGACTTTATACTATGATCACCGAGGAGCACAGGAATCTCATATTCACATTTGTATTTTAGGAAAAAAAAACCACTGGTAGCAATGTGGGGATGGAGCAGAACAAGGAGGAGCTGGCAGCAAGGCCAGTTAAGAGTCTAGAGGAAGATCCAGCTGAGAATATCAATAGGCTGTGAAGTGAGGGTTTGTAGCTGCCCAACCTCCAAGGCAGCAAGACTGGAAGACTAATGTTGAAAGTAGAGGCAGCACTTTCTCCAAGGATTATCCTCATATGTTAATAGCTGCTGACTTATCAGTACCACTAAGAACACGATCTTTAATTTCAAAATTCTAAATAATGGGCCACAGCTACCAGATTTTGATTCCTATTTGCACAATAGTTTGATACTGGGATATGAAGAAATAGGGGTCTCACAAACGAAATTTTTAATTTGGCCTTGGTTTTTGAGCACTTACTCAAAAAAAATTCCAAAATTCTGCCACGTTTGGATGACATGAAATTCTAGAAACCTAATGTGAAGGCACTTGTGGGGTGTGTGTGTTTTCTCAACTTTATTACAGGGAGGGATGGGGGAAGGAAATAGACTGGAAAGTTTTTTGTTTTCTTGATGCAAAATAATTTACCTTGTGTTTGCTATCAGATGAGACTGTAGGATCACTTGTTTCTCTGCTGGCCTACAACTCCAACTCATGCATTCCAAAACGACCCTGGACTGAGCGGGGTGAGATACTGCTCCAGGTCATTTTTTTCAAGCATTTGGACCAAAAGAAGTCATATAAAAAGCCTATATGACAATAAACAAACTTTATGAAATAGTTTCTGCAACTATAGTTCATATTCTGCATAACACTGAGTGACTAGTGATTCATTTGGACAACAGTGGGCAGAAATAGCAAGCTAAAAATATTACCAGACATTACCTCTGTTTCCTTAGAGTGAGCTCTATAATTATCTTGCAATAGCACACAATTTTGCTATCCTCAGGCAGGCTTATAATTTTTAAAATGACCTTCAAATAAAGGTATAAAGATTCATCCCAGTGTTTTCAGCATACTTTGGGAGGAAAAGCAGAATAACGTAGTGCAAAAAACAAAGTCCTTAGAATTACTTAGATTGAGGTTCAAATTCTGATGCCTCTAATTGGTAGATGTTATTGTATTACTTAATTTCTCTTGTTTCCTTTTTTATAAAATGTTTGTAATAAAGACAGATCAAATTGTATATGGGCTTCTATTATATGTATATTTCAAGAACATATTTAACCTAATGCTATTAGACTTAAAAAACATACACTATTCTGTATAATACACCAAGTAAACACTTCTGAAATAATTACCATTGTTGTCTTTTCTTAACTATACTACTATACCTTATTGTACAGATCCTAGAAGTTTATTAATGACATAAATATGAAGTTAATGGTATCTTTTATGGGCACAATAAACAGACTTATTTACAAGATACTTGCATCATGAAAAGAATTTTGAGTCTGCCATATTTTCCCCTAGTAGTTGAGGATCTTTAGCTACCTTAACAGCAAGCATGGTTTCTTCTTCCATCACTAGATATATCCTTTCTGACACTATCTCTCCCTCCACCTCTAATCCCCAATAAAAACTTCTCAATTTTACTAAATTTTTTTCAATGAAATCTCCTTCTTCCAGCTTGACTTCAAACTCCGTGTCAGTGATAAAGGATATTCATATAAAGTACACAAAAGCAAACATATTAGATAATATGAAATTGAAAGGAAATAGCCACGGACCATATTATTTTCTAACTTACTACATTACGCATAAGACATAAAGTTTCATAAATAAAATAAAATACTGCACCTTATATGATGAATATTATATTAAATGGAATTATTTGTGTTACCTGCCTGCCACCCTGGACTAAAAATGCCTACCTCACAGAAGTGAGGAGGAAATGAAATAACATGTGCAGATCTAGTACAAAATGTTGGTCACCTTTGTTCATGTCGCATTTATCATATACTATATATAATGTATTTTTATTTATTTATTTATTTATTTTTAGAGAGAAGGGAAGGGAAGGAGAAAGAGTGGGAGAGAAACATTGATGTGTGGTTGCCTCTCATGTGTCCCCTACTGGGGACCTGGCCTGCAACCTAGGCATGTGCCCTGACTGGGAATCGAACTGGCAACCTTTTGCTTCACAGGCTCGTGCTCAATCCACTGAGCTACACCAGGCAGGGTATATATAATGTTTTTATATGCTCATTCACACTATACTGCTTTCCTTGTTTCAGTTCTCAATATATAAATCAGTACACTTGATATGAAAACACAGCCATGGAGAGAAGCCCACCCATGTATGTCTGGGTAAAGGATTCAGAGTTGTTTTCCTGCAGCACCATCATCCGTGTTGGATTTGGCTTTGCCCTCGCCTGTAAGAAACAACAGTGACTTCTTTCTTTTTTTTATTAAGCAGTCCCTCCCACCCTCACAACAGTGACTTCTGGTCAGGATGGTGGCATAGGTAAACACAGCTCACCTTCTCACACAACCACATCAAAATTACAACTAAACTACACAACAACCATCACTCAGAAGCATCAGAAATTGAGCTGAATGGAAGCCTGACAACTACGGAATTAAAGAAACCACATCCATCTGGACTGGCAGGAGGGGCAGAGACATGGAACAGGCTGGTCCCCCATCCACATGTGGTGGATAGCAATTCAGGAGGCATATCTTGAGAGTGGGGAGTCCCAGCCCCACACCAGGCCCCCCAACCCAGGGTTCCACTGCTGGGAAGGTAAGTCCCCATAACTTCTGGCTGCAAAAACCATTGGGGACTGAGTCACTGGAAGAAACTTCTGGAGACCCAAGCAGTTCTTCTTAAAGAACCCACACATGGACTCACCTACTCATACTCACTCCCTCTGAGCCCCAGCACTAGGGTAGCAGCTTGAAAACACCAGTGGCATACAGGGAGGAACTGTGTCTGGCATCAAGGCAGGAGCTGGGGGACAGCTTTCTCCTAGACAGAAAGGTGAACAGAGGCCACTGTCCCTTTTCTGAACCCTCTCCCTACAGAGACACAGAGCCAGCAGGCAGGTGCCTTACCTGAGTGAGACTCTGTGAACCTGTCTAACACTGGTTGCCCCTGCCTGAGATCCCTGAGACACCATCCTATTCAACTGACAGGCCCACCAAAGCAGTTAACAGTCTTTTCCATATGAATGGCTGGCCTTGGCTCATGCTTCACAACTTCCTAAATCCTCTGAAACAAGCAACAGCCAACCTTGGTGAGCCTCCAGCATCCCTACTTCTTGCTAAGTGGCCCCCCACCCAGCAGTAGCCGCAGCCAACCCAGATTCATGCCTTGGTTTCACCTGGGAATCTCTAAGCCCAGCACTAGTAGCAGCCAACTCAGATTGCTTTATAGCTCATGCAGGGTGGCCCCAGGCAAAACATAAATGGGGCTGACCTAGGCCTGCACCACCTGGGAAAACCCCAGGCTTGCAAACCCAGTGGACAGCTACAGACTATGTCTGAGCACCACCACCCTGCCCAAGCACACATGATCCTCCATGAAGGGTGGAAGTTGGTGGTCAGGGGTCACACTGCCAGTCCTTGCAGCTGACTGGCCTGGGTAAACCCCTGATTGCTGTTGACCTGCCAACAGCAATCAAGGCTCAACCACAAGAGGAGGTATACTCAGACCACACAAAGGGCACAACTCAAGTACCCAGCTTGGGTGATATGGGAAGCTGTGCCACTGGACCCTGCACGACACCTACTACATTAGGCCATGCTACCAAGACAGGGAGTCATAACAGCTGTACCTAATAAACAGAAACAAATGCAGGGAGAATGCCAAAATGAGCAAACAAAGAAACATGGCCCAAATGAAAGAACGGATCAAAATTCCAGAAAAAGAACTAAAGAATATGTAGACAAGCAATCTAGCAGATGCAGAGCTCAAAACACTGGTTATAAGGATGCTCCAGAATTTAGTGAGGACCTTGACAGTATAAAGGGGATCCAGTCAGAAACGAAGGAGGCACTAATTGACATAAAAAATAATTTACAGGGAAACAACAGTAAAGTGTACTTGAACAACAATTAAAATAAATTAAAAAAAGGAATAATGGATCTACAAACAATTAAAAAACAAAACAAAACAGTAAAGTGGATGAAGCCAAGAATCAAATCAATGATTTGGAACATAAGAAAGGAAAACACCACCAATCAAAGAACAACAAGATGAAAAAAGAATCCAAAAGAATGAGGGTAGTGTAAAGCGGCCTCTGGGACAACTTCAAGCACTCCAACATTTGCCTCATGGGGTGCCAGAAGGAGAAGATAAAGAGCAAGAAATTGAAAATCTGTTTGAAAAAATAGTAAAAAAAAAACCCTCCCCTAATTTGGTGAAGGAAATAGACATGCAAGTCCAGGAGGCATAGAGAGTCCCAAACAAGATGGATGCAAAAAGGCCCACTTTAAGACATATCATAATTAAAATATCAAAGGTTAAAGATAAAGAGACAATCTTAAAAACAGCAAGAAAAAAGCAGGTAATTACCAACAGGAGAGTTCCGGGTAAGACTGTCAGCTGATTTCTCAAAAACAAATTTTGCAGGCTAGAAGTGAGTGGAAAGAAATATTGAACGTCATGTAAAGCAGGGACCTACAACCAAGATTGCTCTACCCAGCAAAGATATCACTTAGAATGGAAGGGCAGATAAAGAGCTTCACAAA
>PVKM010004190.1:0-14963 GCA_004027735.1 Carollia perspicillata
CCCCCCCCGGGTCTGTTCTGTAACAATCTCACGTCACGTTAACATCAATTTGGTATCTTCCTCCCTAAGAAATTATTTGCTGACTGGAATGAGATGGAACCTGGAGGAAAGGGTGGGAAGGGAAGGGCCAACATTCCTCAGGACGCTCCGATCACCCATCTGAATGTGCGTGGCCTTCTGAATGGCCTCTGATCTGATAAATTGATCAGGATTGACATATAACATTGTATTAGTTTCAGGTGTAGAACATGACTCGCTATTTGTACACAGGGTCTGGCACAAATAACACTGCTTTTCTATTACAAAGTCTTTTATTACAAAATCATAAGCATGTAATTCTATCACATAACACTATCACACTCAAGCACACCATGACGTTTTAGGTGAAATGTTCAAATTGAAACTATAAATTATTACACCCATATTATTACCTTACCAACCACACTCAGGCAGGCTTACTTCTGCGAGAACAATGACCACCACAGTAAGTCTAGTTAACATCCGTCCCCAGGGGAGACCTTTAAAAAGAACCAATGCTCCGCCCTGGCCGGGTGGCTCAGTTGATTTGAGTGTCATCCCACGCACCAGAAGGCTGCAGGTTCAATTCCCAGTCGGGGCATGTACCTAGGTTTGATCCCTAGTTTGGGCACGTGCAGCAGGCAGCTGATCAATGTTTTCTCTCTCAAATCAGTGCAACATACACTACTTGGGTGAGGATTAAGAGAAAAAGAAAAAAAGAGTAAATGCACCCTGGTTGAGTGCCTTCTTGGTTGGTTACAACCTTCTTTGAGACCCGGACTAATCTAAGGGACATTAGAAGCCCCTGGATTTTTCGCATACTAACCCGGGGGTTGGAATGAAACCCTAATTCCACCGGTCTGGGGAGGAGGAAGGTAGAAGTGCAGCCGAGGAAGGGCGAGGTGGCCTAGATGCTCCAATCCCAATGCTCCCTCTCAGGACTTCCTGTTATATTGACAAAGTGTCCTTGTTGGAACAGTTGGAGGAAGGGTTTCCATTTCAGGCTGCAATGTCGGGGGTGAGGTGGGGGTGGGGTGACCACACCTATCTAATTCTCCTGGCCTCTGAGGAATTCAGAACTAGAGGAGTGGGGGGGAATCTGCAGGTAAACCATTTATAACCAAACCACCCTGACCACGTGGATGGTCCGGACGTGCAGGGAGGAGGGGCCTGAAACTCAATGGAATCTTTAAGCTCACAAAGGACCCTTTTACTCTCGGAGTAAAAACGTTGCCCAGCTGGTGGGGATAAACAAGGAAGAACAAAAGGCAAGCAGTGTAGAACCCCCCCCCAAAAGAAAGTGTTTTTAAAAATACGTGTTTCCTATCCTACACAAGCAGTAGGAATCTTGTTCTCCCAGGAGGTGCTGACGGAGAACCAGTTTCCAAGCAGGGTTGGAAATGCATCAGGTCTCACCACAGCGAAGTGGGGGGTGCCCTCCCAGGCTGTCTGCTGGTTCTCAGGGATACTGTGTCTTGGTTTGGGGACTATTTTCATCCCCCCTCAAGCCTAGATTTCCACATGTCCTTGGCCACAAAACTTACTAAGCTGTGTGATTTAGTACAAAGGATGATCATGATTCTTTATCTGGAGTTAACCCATGGGCCTTATAAAAACTTACAGCAAAAAACTACCATAAAAAATGCTCATTACATGACCAGCCAGTGAACTCTTCCGTTCCTCTGTTTGCTGTGAAAGCACCTGTTTGCTTAGCGGTGCTGAGTCCTCACGTGAACGTGCCGTACCACCACGCTTCCCACCGGGACCCCCACCAGCCCCAGGAGACCTGCCTATCGAGCACTACTTCCTGCTGCCTATGACCGCACCACCTTGGCAGTTAACATCAAAAACAAACAAATGGGGAGAACAGAAGGTGCTGGAGCTGGGGAAGAAGAACAAGCTTAGGTAATGTTTCATAAACTTTCTCTGCCAGTGCCCCAGGTGCAAAAACCTGGGACTGTCACATGTATGTCAACTTTTCATTTAAGGACTCATCGTCTCTCTCCCAGGATCGTGAGCTGAAAGATCTGCCTTCACTCCCTCCCTCCTGTCCCTACCTGTCGCCCACAGGCGAGCCACACAGGGACGGCACCTGGCAAGCTCACCTCAGTCCCGCGCAGGGCCTAACCGAGGCTAGCCTTCTGTTCAGTGTTGAGGGCTCACTGTCAGCATGGGCCACATTTACCTCAGTTGAGTTAAGTTACCACTATCTTTTTCCTGTCTCCCAAAGGTTCAACAACTCGAGGGGAGCGACTGTCATGAATGTTTAACACAGCACCCCAAACAGGACTGGACCCAAAGCCAGATGGCACCTGCCTGCGGACAGATCCCAAACCGCCAACTCGCTGTGTGACGGGATTCATCGCTCAACCTCTCTGGATTGCAATTTAAGTATTGAAAAAGAGAGCTGAGCTGGCATGTTCCTGAGATCCTCTCCAATCCTACAATTGGGTGGCCAAGCTGCAATCATTTGACCCCAGTGCAGAAGGGCAATTTCAGTTGACCAGTGCCAGGATCCTGCAGAAGTAATAATATTAAAAACAAACAAAAAAACCTCACGTGGGTTATTACCACGCTGTAAGTTTGATCTACAAAGTAAGGTGGTTAATGTTGTTCTGAATTTCACAGCCCCCTTGGCCATCTTCTAATAAACAGAATGACAGCCTCTTGGGAACACAGGTTTCTACATTTACGCCTCCGGCATTTCACTAAAGGCAGAGGGAAGAGCCCTGCCCAGATCCGGCAGAGCCACCGCCATTAGTGGCCTCCCTGACTCCAGCCTTACCTGCACCTGCCCTTCAACTAGTTCAAATTTACCACTACATCACTTTATCATTTCTTTGCTTGGAAACCTTAAACAGCTCCATTCTACCTGAAGAACAAAAGTCCAAACACCTATTTTGTGAGCCTGCCACAGAATAGCCTCCCAAATTTAGCCTCAGCCAGCTGCCCCAGCTCTTTCTCTGAGCTTCCCCAGCATGAACTCAGGGGTGGAGTCCCCCTGTCCATGGAAGAACCGTGGCCACAAGATGCCTCCTCCCCAACCTGCCTGACACGCCCCTCTTCCCACAGTTAGGACCACCCTCTTCAGATGAGTCCTTTGAAACTCAAGTCCCACCGAGTTGAAAGATGTTGAACATTCCCTGGGCTCACGTAGCGAGAAGCATTTTAATTTCTTCTTTGTATTTGTTTCTAGTTTAAAAAAGAATATTATACCAAAAATAAAAGGTTTTTTTAACACGAAAGGTTAAAGGTTAAAGGGTTTTTTTTAACAGCTTTCTTTGCAATATCTGGACTGGAAAAGTTCTTCAACCTCTTTAATTTTAGCGATGAGGAAACCGAGTCCAAAGAAAAAGCTCACAACATCTTGCCTAAGGTCCCAATACTCACTCCTCCAACGAGCCCTCCATTTGTGAGAACACCCAACTTGGTGCCAAGCCTCTAGCGGAGATGTCTTGACTCATTTCAAATCCACTACATCCACCTCCAACTAAACTGGTCCTCTGCCAGGCGTGTCCAACCTTTTTGGCATCTCTGCCCCACACTGGAAGGAGAAGAGTTGTCTTGGGCCACACATTAAATACACTGCGACACGTCGTCACAAATCTCATAATGTTTTAAGTGAACGTACGGTTTTGTGTTGGGCCGCATTCACAGCAAGTTGGACAGCCCTGCTAGACCTTCCACCCAACTTATGCCCCCCACCCCGGCAGTCAGCGTGCGCCCTCTGCACAAGCCTCCCCTGCAGAAGGACCACACTTCTTTCCTTCCATCCAGAACAAGGGCCACAGCAATGAGCCCCAACTTTCTAAGTACGGGTCTCAAAGGAAGGAAATTCAGGGACTAGCCCCTACTCCCCAGGGATAACAGTTGTGCTTTTCAATAACTGTGAGTTGAGAAAAACACAACAAACATCCACAGTGAATTCAGTAGTATTTTAATGAGGTTGTATTTTATTATTCCACTGATACATCAAGAGTAACACATATATATGGGTGACTTCGTGTATTTGGTTCACAAACAATACTTGGGGTAAATATGGGTTCCCGACCACTTGTTTGGGAACTGCTGAGTGGTGACATGAGTTCAAGACTTCAGAGTGGGTGTCTAAATGCCAGGGAGGGGCCACGTAAGTCTCCCATTACCTTCCTCTGAAAGAAAAATACTACAGGCTACCGAAGATGCAATCGGACAGGGTGTCCAGTCAACTCACTCTGGATTTCCCACTGCATCAACCTCCATGTTGGAGACAGTACTATCACAGGCGTCAGTATTTTCAGAATGTCTTTTTGGGGGAAACGAAGGATCTCTCACTTCAGTCCTCTGATCTGTTCTCGGCTCTCCTCACAATGCTGACTGAAGAAAGCCCCACTCTGGATTCATATTCCACTCTCTTCCCACCTCTCACAGGGAATTATCACTGAAGAGGAAGCACTGACAAGTGATGGACGATTTGCATTTTAACCCTATTCAAATTTGGGTAAATGGTTTAATATGCATGCTAATATTCTATCATTATTCCAATTAAGGAAACTATTATGTTAAAGTGTTTAATCAGGAGAATTAGGAAGAACTCCAGACACCTAAAATTAACCTCTAATAGTCTTGACATTCATTTCATTTAAGTGCAATTTGCCAAGCTATAAGCAACTCCTGCTTAAGACTTCTGCTTAGGCACGTGGGGATTCCTGATAAGACCCAAAAGCAATTCATTTCCTAACTAGATTGCTGTCTAAAAGAGTAAACTAAAAGGACTGCAATTTAAATACAATCAAGTCCCCAAGCAGCCACATTCCAGAAGACTTAAACATCAGGATCTTGATCCCCAGGAACAACAATGCAATTCCCATCAGAAACAACACAACCACTTCCTCTTTCTCTGACCTTCTCTGTTTAATTACTTCCTGTGATTTCTTCTCGGGCTGAGCGTGCCTGCTTCCCAGGGCGGCCGGCTTTCCACACAAGACTGATTTGTCTGGGGGTACAGAGTGCCAGCTGACTGTCAGACCTCACAAACAAAGTGCTGGGACGTCATACTTCTTTTTAAGTGATGGGACTTTTGGGCCTCCTGGCAGTCACCAAGAACTTTTTTTGAGAGAAAGGGAAAGGAAAAGGAAAGGAAGAAGAAAAAAGGAAAGAGAAAAGAGAAACAAAACTCTGGCACACTCCCATCCAAAATCAAGCTATACCTCAAAGCCGGAAGTCCTGCCAGGGACAGGGAAGGACGAGAGCTTGATATTATCTCTCCGTGTGTATTGTCCAGTGAGTTTCCTCAACAGATTCCAAACTGCCAGCTAGGTGAACTCGCCTTTGAAGGCCCAAACCCGGCAGCTGTGAGCTCGCTACCATCACACCCACAGGCAGGCCCTTGGTACTCAGAGTGTGCTCCATGGGCCAGCAGCACCAGCAGCACCTGCAAGTTTATTAAAAATACAGAACCCCAGGCCTTACCAAAACACAGGCCTCATTTTACAAGATCCCCAGGTGATTACCTATGCACATTCAAGTTTGATCCTCCTCTCAGACAGGAAGGCTGAAACGCGGGTCCAGAAGAATACTGTGCTTTGTTGAGCCTTCTGCTCATACCCGCTTTTTCCGCCAAACGGGAAGGTGGTTGGCTCTCTTTCCAAACGAGGAGTCGGTCGAGCTGCTCTTCATGTCAGCACAGAAGAGGCCACCTCAGTGGGCACTGGTTCCCTGCTCCACAGAGCTCAACAGGAGGGCGAGGAAGAAATGTCACCTAGACCTCTGAAGCATTTACAGGATTCCGAGTTCTAACTTCACTCACTCAACAGTAATACAAATCAACCTCTACACAATTTTTAATGAGAAAACTGAGGCTCTGTGAAATTATGATATACAATGATGTTCTACAGACATGGGATCTGAAGTCAAAGGATCAGGGTTAAAAATAACAAATCCTGCTCTGAGACCCCAGACAAGATACTTAACCTTAACCTCTATGAATCTTTTCCTTGTTTGTAGTTTGGGGACACTTGGATGTCAGACATATCCCCTCCATGTGCGAGTGTGCAATACTTGTCCACACAACGTACACTCACCGTAAATGTAACTTGCATAATAACTTGGTAGGGGATTCTACCCCCCACCCACATCTGGGAATTCCAATGGCTGCAGCTCTAGAAGGAACCCTGCAGAAAGAGGGGAAGGAAGGGAAAACGACTCTGGCAGTCAACCAGGCAGTCAAGCATCAAGGCGATGCTATCCCTTGTACCTTTAAGGCATGTGAAAGCACCTAGCACTCTAGAAAGTAAGTTCCCTGGGCCTCTGCGATTAAGAGTCCAAGTATGTCCTAACGTCAAGTTCTTTAGTTTCAGAATCTACCACACTTCAAATGAATAGCTGTAATCTTGTATCTTCTAATGTCCCTTAGTGTCACAGTCGTCTAAGAATGGATGGTCCAAGATGCAAAGCTGGTTTACAACAGCAGGCTCCTGATCTGCAACCTGGGCACACACACAGAGGAACGAGAAGGTGACCGTTAGGCCTTCAGGGCCAGAAGTGACACTGAGCCAGGGTACACCATCCTGGCAGAGCAGACTCGTTTTGGAATTTTGAGCCTGAGAGAAGCCACAAATTTGATTTAACCTATTAAGCAAAGGAGAGAAGTTTTATTACTATATTAAGACAATATTCACATTTATGTGGCTTTAAAAGGTCTGGAAAAATGAGTAAAATTATTGAGATGTTGATTAAATTAAACCTCTGGTCCAGCATCCACTTCAGTCCTTGGCTGGAAATATAAAATGCAAATACCAACAAAGCATGCAAGTAGACAAAACAAGTCATAAGCCACCTTACGTCTAAGAGAACCCAGGGCTCCACCCACTCCTCCCAAGACTACTGGCTCCTGTTTTAGAAATACTCCGAACGCCAATGGTAATATGATTTCTAGACCACAGACAGGGATGGCAAGAGCGCCAAGGAGCTACTATAGGTAAGAACACTGACGGTAAGAAACGAGACAAGCTACTAAAAGACATAAAAATCTCAAAGAGCACAGACAACTAGGATCACTGAGTCAAGGGGCCAAGCTGGGCGTTGCTGATTATTATGGTACAAAAACTAGGCTGCTATTCTGCAGGAGCCTACCAGGACAGCACTGGAAACCAAATGAAAAATAGAACCTGACTTCCAGGCTCTAATGCTCCCACAACCCCCCATCAATTCTCTAGGCATAAAGTGAGAGCCCTGTTTCTTGCCTCAAAATGCTGCTGTGAGGCTAACACAGTTGATGGCTATCCTCTGCTTTGTAAATTCTGAAAATAAGCGACACCTTGCTATGTGATGTGAGACCTACCAGACATATCAGTGAGTGAGTGCCACTGATTTCCCAGTTCGTCAGGTGCCGTGCTCAAATGCTTTATTTACATTTCCACTTTTTAACAGCTCATGCAATAGGAAGCAGAATGAACTTCGACTGCATTAACCCTGGACTCATGGCGCAGGGCGCTTTCCAGGGCCCCTGAGTCCATGGAGAGCAGGGGGCAGGGCGCCGCCCCAAAGCCCCTGCTTCCTCCACTGCCACTCTGGCAGCTGGCCCTTCACGGTGATTTCGCCAAGCAACCTCAAAGTCTTTTCGGGTGTTAAGTACAACATGAGTAACTTCAAATTTTCATAAGGCAAAATGATTTTTTAAATTAATGACTATGGACTTTAACCAATCAGTAAACACTGGCAGAAAACCTACTATGGGCCCAGCAAGCCTAAAAGGATTAATAAGCTATTGTTCCCATACCAAGAAGGGCGACGGGTCAAGCTTCCTGGCAGTTCTCACAGTGGGATGCAAATACAAAATAAACAAAGCCTATCTGAAAAATCAATGCTGGAGGCCAGAGCCAAAACAATGCAAGGAGAAAAAGAAAGGAGAGAAATAAGTAATGAAAATGAAGAGACACAGATGTCATTACCAGATGAACTTGGAAAGACAATTTAAAAACTTCACCTGTCAATTAAGTTTTAAGCATTCACAAATGGACTGCAGGGAATAAATACATCTAAGGATGAAAACAACCAGATTTGAAAAATCATTATTTCAGCACAGAGGAGCCCAAGCCAGACGTTTCAGAGGCTGCCCACATCTAAGCTCTTCACTCCCGAGTGCCAAATGCTCCATGACTCCGCCTCCATGCTCTACGTGCAAGTACACAGAAACTTGGTTTGTAAGTCCTCAACTACCCTCTGAGAGTAGCATACATAACATAAACACAATCTGCTATTCTGTGTGCAATATGCCACACGTGAACATATTATTGACAAAGATTACCTGAGAAATGAGGAGTTATAAAACAGCTGCTCTTAACTCTTATACCAATTACTATCAAGGACTTTACTAAGATCCCCACCAGGCTTCCTTTCCATCCCATGGGACGCGTGTCAAGCCGCAGTGAGCAACCCTTCAAGGCCTTCCTTGGGCAAGCACAAGAAAATGCACTGTGCATACCCCTGCAAACTATTCCTTCTACTCCAGAGACTAATAGCCCTAGAAAATGCCTTAAAAAGCATCAGTGTTCTAGCCTTAAATATTGATTAAAAAGAAATATTTACAGAAGTCATTTCCCAGGCTGGTGTGGTTCATGGATTGAGCGCAGGCCTGTGACCCAAAAAGTCGCTGGTTCGATTCCCGGTCAGTGCACATGCCCGTGGTGTGCAAGGGAAAAATGATCAACGTTTTTCTCCCTCCCTTCCCCTCTCTCTAAAAGGTAAAATAAATAACATTGTTTTTTAAGGTTTTATTTATTTATTTTAGAGAGGGGAAGGGAGAGGGAAAGAGAGGGAGGGAAACATCAATGTGTAGTTGCCTCTTATGCACCCTTTGTTAAGGACCTGGCCTGCAACCCAGGCATGTGCCCTGACTGGGAATCAAACCGGAGACTCTTTGGTTCACAGGCTGGCACTCAACCCACTGAGTCATACCAGCCAGGGCTAAATAAAATTAAAAAGAAAAAAGAAAAAAAAAAAGTCATCAGGTTCATCAATAAGTCTGGGTCTTTAAAAGTCAGCCCAATTTACTTAAGAGAAAATAAGCCAAAACAAACAACCACACACACCAAAACTTCCTCCTCTGCCTTTATTATCATCTTGTTCAGTTTGGGAGGATTTTGTTGTTAGATCGTGCATTTGTGTTCCTTCAGTCCAGTAATGTAGGAACTATGCCAATACTGGAGTTCATCAGCACAGCTGTCTTCAAGTGTTAAGACTCCATCAGAACGTAGCTACTGCACACTGTTAATATTGTGATTTCTTCAGACTCTCCTACAGAGGCAGAAACACAGGCCCTGGACTATTGTGCTCTACTTCCCAGTTCTACTGGTTCTATTCCCAGTTCCTACTCCAACACTGATTGAAATCAAAACGGTTTTGAGTTGTCGGTCACATTTCACCACCACCAGAAAATTCTGCACCCAGTTTCCACAAACCACTCCAAGGGCTCATAGGAGTTTCTCAGAAGGAGACTTCTATACGCCCCTAGCTAACCAAATACAATGGTAATTATTGCATTAGTCAACAGGGATGAAACAGCATTTTTAAATGATTAAATCAATTTTTAATCAATAGACTTATTCAGAGACCACAATGTGCCCGATGGCATTGGGCCAACAGCCAGAAAACTAGGCAGTTGAGAGGTAACCCTGAATCCAAAAAGCTCACCTTCTGGGGCAGACTTTCGCTGGGTATAAGCCCAGATCTAAATCGGGGTAGCTGCCACACAGCGTGGGGAAAGATAATAGTCCTCCACTCTGACTTTGAAAATGGGGGTGAGGAAAGTCTAAGAGGACCTCATAAAAGGAATGGCTCCAAGCTGGTTTGGGGGAATGAGAATTTCACTTGTTGGACAAAGGAAGAGAATTCCAAACTACAGAGCATGAGTAAGCAGGTTAAAGCAGAATAGTTTTGGTATCTGTTCTGATTCACTTTTTATATATTTTATTAGCTAAAGGAACTGGAAAGCAGGGGGATCTACTATAGCTAGAAAGGAGGTTGCATTTGCTAACATCCCTATGGAAACAAACTCAGCAGGTGGAGATTAGTCCAGGCCCACCACCTAACAAAGACCAGGGCCTTGTCACGGGAACTTAACTTTGGACCATGACTTTATGCAATGACAATGACCACAATGACAACTTCCTGGCTTACACGCTTGCTAAGCTCTTTCCATTTTTTTGTCTCACTTTCAAGATTTTCTGATAAATGAACCAAGATTCCAATTATGCAAAGTCAACTCCGTGTTTTTAATATTTAAGGATCTTACTCATGTACAGCAGAAACACATCCTGTTTTTGAGGCTAAGGCAAAGAAAATGGATCAATGTTTGTTGTAGCAAGTCTAATTTCCACAGCTGTTATCTCAATGAACGTAGAAAATTCACACTTCTATTACCTCAAGGTGCATCACCGAATTCTCAAACCCAAGTTTATTTAAATTCATTTTAATCCAGTATGTGCCTCATTGCATTTTCCAGCAAGATAAGGGAAATGGAAGAAATTTTGGCTATGATAGATTGTTACCAGTGCAGAATTGGGGACAGCAGGACGGGCAGAAACAGTGTGAGCTCTCTGAAGTCAGAGGGACCAAGGTTGGCCACCTTTTCCCCTTCTGAGACAGTACCACACAGTGGTTAGCAAAAACACAGCTCTTCCTCAGCCAGGCTGCTGGGGCACTAAAATCCCAGCTCCTTCAGTTACTAAGGATATGACATTGGGCAGATTACTTAACGGGCCTGTGCCTCAGTTTCCCCATATGTAACTATAATAATAATACCACCTACCTCACAGGATTGTTGAGAAGACTAAATCAAGTGAAGTGCTAAAAAAAAAATGTTTGCTGCCTTAGGCAAGTAACCTTACACCTCCTTCCCAGGATTATCGGAAAATTAACAAGCTAACTTTTTAAAAAACCTACCTCACTGCTCCCTAAAGAGCCACACTGGACGCTTGTTTTATGCTTGGTGTTGGATTGTAAGTTTTATATAAATGATCTCATTTAATTCTCACAGCAACTCCATAAAATCACTAATATTTATTCCTATTTTATTTACACTCAGGTAAAACCTAGGTGGGACACCTGAGTAACTTGCCTTAGATCAGAATGTGAGCAAATGGATAAGCCTTGAGCTTTAAGTATATTTCACGTGGCATTTAGTGCAGGATCTTAGATTGGATCCTGGCTGAAAAAGACATTTATAAAAGATATTTTTCAAACAAACAATTGAAACTGAGTGTTAAAGACATTAGGGAATTATTCTTAACTTTGTTAAGTGTGATAATGGTATTGTGGTTTCACCAAAGAATATTCTCACCTTTCAGGAAGTAAGCTCAAATAGTTAGATATAACTTTGTATAACTTTGTATAACTTTGTATAACTTTGTATGGCTCTGCAAAAAACTTTGTATAACTTTGATGTATAACTTTGAATGGCTCTGCATGTATAACTTTGAATGGCTCTGCAAAAAACTTTAAACCTTTTTTTAATGAGAAATCTTTCAACATTAGGAATATGTATAACTTTGAATGGCTCTGCAAAAAACTTTAAACCTTTTTTTAATGAGAAATCTTTCAACATTAGGAATATGCTGCAGGCAAAGCTGCAAATCCATTCTCTCAGCAGATATGTGTTAAAAGAGGAGAGTTCATGAGAGGAGCAAAATAAAAAGCTGAATGAAAACCTGATATCTCTGGGGTTATATAGCTCACTTGAGGATGTCTTCATTTTTTTGCTGTGAATTTCTAAACCATTCATAACGATGATCAAATGCTTTAAAGGTACAGTATGATTTTTAAAAATTGTTCTCATTGTACATACGAGGACTACTTTCAATAGTTTGTTGATGGTCTTTACTTTTTTAATTACAAAAAAGAATTGTAAAATTATAAATCTTAACATGCATTTTAACTGGAGTGGAATCAGTCAATGTATTTTCTCTACAACAGCTATTTTTCAGAACCATCATTGAAAAGAGCAGACACACTTTCCTGATTTACTATACCCTTATTAGAGAGGACTTTTAAACTGACGTGAAAAAGAACATTAGAAAGCAAAACACTTATTTTTTTAAATCAAGCATAATTTTACAAGTGCTAAGATTCTGATTTATTGGATTTTGATGTGATGTAACTCCCCGCACCCTGGTGCGGGTGCACCAGGTCTCCATTTAATACCACCATTTCTAAGTACTGCACACCTTGCCCACTTCCAAAAGGTATCTGAGGGAACTCAAACCCGGAATCATTAGAAGAGAAAATTTAGAAGATCAAAATTCATGAAGAGAAGTAAGCAAATCTAACCAAAACCTAGTCTAATAAGGCTACCCTAATGGAGCAATAATTTTTGGCCCTGAGCTTCCAGACAGCAGTAGCAAAGAAAGGGCAATCACAGCAAGCTCTGTAACTCAAACAGAAACCTGCTTCCTGGCACCAGTATTTAAAAGAAAATTTTCAAATGGGTCATTACAGAAGGACGTTGAACAATAAATTGACAGTATCCACAAATGCCAGTTTACAGTCCATGCAGCCTGATTTCTTACCAGGCATTTTACGTCTCATGCCAAGGTCATTATATTAAAAGCAATCCCGAGAAGGCTGTTTCTGCAGTGGGCTGAGGTGCCACAGCCTTCTGATTCTCTGACACCAGAAAGTGTCCTCAAATATCCAGGGTCTCAAATGAGCTTCTGACAGCAGTGGGGGCAGCCGGCTCCATGCTAAACTGCTCTGAAAGCTTGGAATTGAGATACTTATTTCTTGCTGGTGATCCCACATGAAGTCCTTTTGCTTTGGATACCAGATAACCTACAGCCATGAAAAAAGGCAGTCCAGGCCCGCATTCACAAGGGATGGAGCCAAGGTAGGGTGGTCGAACCAATCAATCTTCGGGATTTGATTTGTGTGTGCAGGGACAGAGGAGGACCCATAGATTACCTGTTACTAATCAAGTCCTGAAGGAGGCAAGGCCCGGCAGCATACACAGCCCCCATATTTCAGCCCTAGAAATACAACTTTTTTTCATTTTCCCATTTCAAGATAGTCTACGAAAGCCAAGAAAAGAAGGGCCAGCAGATGTGGTGGGATAGTCACAACATGCACACCAGGTGGATCCTCTCCAGCTACCGGCGGTGTCCGGCAGACTAGGGGTTACAGCAATCAAAGCTCCCTGGGGACCCACAGGAAGGAAATTCCCTTTCCCAAAGACCAGCTCTCCCAACAACCCCCCCCCCCCCCCCCCCCCCCCCCCCCCCGCCCCAGCCTGGCAACAGCAGACGCCAAAGGATAAAGGGGCATTAAAAAACGAAGTGAGTAGATTCTTAAGAGTAGAGCACAGCATTCTGTCACCTGCTGCAAGAAAAGCCCTCTCGGTGGCCCAAGCCCTGAGTCACTTCCCCTCTCTGCACCGAGTCTCAATCTTCTCGGAGGCAAAAGACACGGGAGCCTTCTACCCGCAGGCCCCACACCCCCGCAGACACTACCGAGGCCTCCCTCCAGGGCTAGTCCTAGCGGCTGCGGACAGGGTCTTTGCGCCCAACCCAGCGCTACCGCTACCTTAGCTAATGGCAGGCAGCGCTGAATGAAAAGAGCCAAGGCAGGCTCCGGATTTATGAATGTGCAGGGGAGGAGGGGAAGGCTATCATGTGACAATAAAGGAGAGCGTCTTATTCACAAAAAAAAAAAATGTGGCTGGTGGCAGGCACAGCCGCTGAGAAGCGGTGGCCACTGTGCAGAGACCGCTCGGACCCGAGGGCGACAACCTCAGGCGCCGGGCCCAGCGGCCTAGCTTCCGTTGCACCCGCGATTGCAACGGCCTCTGGAGGGGGTGAGGAAAAAACCAAACCCAACTCCGAGACCGTGAGGCTGCAGGGAGCTGCTACTCCGTCCAAGAATGAAAAATCACACGGGTCCCAAGGTGGGCAGTGGGTCTGGCCGGACAGCCCTTAGGGCGGAGCACCCTGAGCATTGTTACACTCGGGGCCGCACTCCTGTACACACCCGCGCGCGCGTGCGCGCGAACCCCCAGCGCACTACCCCGCACGACTATACACACGCGCGTGCACACACACACAAGCCAGCAACACACTGCCCCGCACGATCTCCACCCCCCGCTGTGCACGCCTCGGATCCGCCCCCCGATCTACCCAGACCCTGTGGGGCGCCAGTCTCCGGCCCACAAGCGCGTGCACACACACTGGCACGCGCCGCGGGACCCCGAGGGCGGCTCCAGCATGCCGGCCCGCGCGGGGACCCCGGCGCACGCAGACCCCTGCAGAGCTCGCGCCTACTGCTCCCCTTGCTCAAGGCCGTGTTTTTTTATGAATGAAAATGTGGTATGCAAATGAGAGCGATTCAAGAAAACGAAATGGCGGAGCCTGGGCCCGAGAGAGCTCCAGACTGGACCGCAGGGCGAGCAGTGGGGCGGGAAGAGTCACAAAGTCATCATGTAAAAACCCACCGACCCCAAGAGTCAGAAGTGGGGGTGACAGGTCTTCCGCTCAGGGTGTCGAGGATTTCGGGGTGGTGGTGGATCTTTGAACTCTCCGGAGAGAGAGCGGGGACCTCCCTGAGGTCACCAGTGCGCCCTTGGCCCCCCGCAGCAGCCACCAACCCGCCGACCCCAACCACATCTCCGCCGGCCTGCAGCAGTTTTTGCCCCCTCCTCACTTCAGGAACGGAGGAAATTTCGCGTCCCAAACCCCACAGGCCAGCGAGTCTCTGCACCCTACCCCAAGTTCACCCAAGAAGCGTCCCTGCTGGCGTCCTCAGTTCCGACCCCCATGGTGCCCCCGCGGGGCACACGCGTCCCACCCCGCGGCCAAACTTACTCGTCCGGGTGTGTTTCTTCGGTCATTTTCCTGTTCACCTGGATGCCTGTCCCGCGGCGGGCAGCTTTGCTCCCTTCATCTTCTTGTCCGCTCACCCCCCTTCTTCACATCCCCGGA
>PVKM010004190.1:15063-53441 GCA_004027735.1 Carollia perspicillata
GAGAAAAACAAGCGCGCCGTGGAGCGGCAGGGACTGCTAAAGGAGGGCCGGTCGCGGGTTGGGGCTTGGTCCGGGGTCGCCCCCGGGGGCCGGGCCAATCACGGTTCCGGGGAGCGGTCGGAGGCCGGGGGAGGTGCGCCTGGGAGGCGGTGCAGGGCGCCCCGTCCGAGCCCCATCTCTTGACTCTACCGATTTACTCCATATTGGATTCTCACCGCCGCCAACAGGAGGAGGAAGTAGGGCGGAAGCGATGACGTCTTCCCAGCGGCCAGAGGTGGTGGAGTGCAAAAAGCTTCCTACTTGCGACCGAAAAAAAGAGAGAGAGAGAGAGAGGGAGGGAGGGAGAGGAGGCAGAGAGAAAAAAAACTTTGTCGCGTCTACTGAGCATGCCCGGCTTCCTATCCCCCTCCCTCCTGGCTTCCACTCCCGGGGGAGCGGCGGAGCGGAGTTGTTTGCGCCGGGTCTGTGTGGCTCCGGATCCTCCTTCGTCAGAGCTCCGGGTTTTAAGATGCCGGAGCGAAGGAAGGAGGCGGGAGTGGGGGACTAGCACACATCTGGCTCCCGCTTAGTTCCCTCCCTTCTACCAAACCCCTGGATTAAAAATCTGGGGAGTGGAGGAGGAGGAAGAGTGGAGATGCAGAACTGCGATTAGGGCCGGAGGGGAGGTTAGGGCTCAGAGGACCACCTACCCCCCACACCGTGAGGCGGGAGGGTGAGGGCGGCACAGGTGCCTTGCCAAGGTTCTGAATAGCAGAAGCCTTTCAGTTTCACGTGAATCTTAGCATCTTTTTTGTCTTGGTAGGGGACGAGCATTTTTAAGGAATCATTTGTACATAAAGAGAATAAAAGGTTAAGTCCAACGCAGCCCAGAAACGTTTGCATTTCAATAAAAATTATAGGCTTTCTCAAGTTAAAAGGTAAGCCCAAATATATTTTTAAAAATAATTCAGTAGATCTCTCTCACGTAGGTGGAGAATGGCCCAGTCCCCAGCCCTTGCAAACCATAGTTACTCGGGTAGAGGTTGCCAGCCCAGTAAGCTTTGGCACAGAGAAATGGAGAGATGGAGAGCTCTGCGAGTCCCCCTCTCCCTACCCTCTGTCTTTAAATTACTTTTCCTGCCTTTGTGTGGGACCACGGCCTAGGTGGGCCCACAATCTCCAAAGCAGCACTGTTTGAGCGATGGGCAGGGCTTGCTTCCTGGGTATGCATCCCACACAGTTCCACAGGGATCTTTGCTTGTTTTGATGCTCTGCTGTTGCAGTCTTGAAATTCTTTACAGTGTTAAACAAGGGGTTCCACATTTTTACTTTGCAGTGGGTCCCACAAATTACATGACTGGTAGGTATTTACTTCTGGGGTCTTGCTAGGGAGCAAGAGATACAGTTGCTGCCCCTTCCTGCTCTCCAAACACAGTAGACTTCCATCCTCTTGAATGTGTTAAGAGACTACATAGATATTTTAATTAAATAACAATCATTGAATGAATTAAAAGTAGATTAAATGAATTAAAAGTAGATTAAACACACCTCAAATGTAGCACACCTAAGAGGTTTATATATACACACACATACATTTGGAGGGCTACAAGCACTCCAAAGAGAATAGGAGTTTCACCTTGAGTCAAGGAGAAACTAGTGGTTTACCCTAGCTTCATGCTGATCACAACCATGAACTTCGTGGCTATGGATTAGGCCTGACCCACCTTTTTTTTAAAAAAATTATTTAGAGAGAGAGGAAGGGAAGGAGAAAGAGAGGGAGAGAAACATCAATGTGCGGTTGCCTCTCACATTCCCCCAACTGGGGACCTGGCCCGAAACCCAGGCATGTGTCCTGACTGGGAATCGAACCAGCGACCCTTTGGTTCACAGGCTCGTACTCAATCCACTGAGCCACACCAGCCAGGGCCTGACCTGCCTTTGATGCTGAGTGCTGGTATATGGTGGTGAAAAGGGCACTAGATGGAAGTGATGCCTGAGTTCTGGTGTTTTGCTAGCAGCCTAGGGACCCTGAGTGAAGCTTTTATCAATTTTTCAGTTTCTTTATAACACGGAGATAACAAGGCCAAAGTTGTCTTTCTCAGTTTGTAAGGCCATTGAGAGTCTATGAGAAAGCACTGAACAGAGCAAGAACTCGTTGGTCTCTAAATCTCCATAAAGCCCTGGCTGGTGTGGCTCAGTGGATTGAGTGCCGGCCTATGAACCAAAGGGTCACTGGTTCAATTCCCTATCAGGGCATGTTTCTGGGTTGCAGGCCAGGTTCCCCAGTGAGGGACGTGTGAGAGGCAACCACACACTGATGTTTCTCTCCCTCTCTTTCTCCCTCCCTTTCCCTCTTCCTAAAAAAATAAACAAAATCTTAATAAATAAATAAATCTCCATAAAGCTAAGATGTCTGCCAAGCTCTCACATTTGGCCGTTGTTGCTTTTCTCTTAGAGGTGCTGAAAGAGATCCCACTTAGTCATTCCTGGACTTCTGGGAGGACAAACATTTGCCCATACCAGAATTAACTCACCCAGTGGGCATCTCTTTGGCTCCATCATCAAGTTTCAGAGAGCCAAAATGGCAAGGTGGCAGTTGAGGTGATTATTAACTTCTGTAGATAGGCAAGCAGAACTGGTGTCATCACTACTTTTTCATCCAGCTCCCTGCTAATGGCAGTGAATGACTGGCCCTTGCCCTTGGACAAGACAGCCAGAGGAGCTAAGAAAAATATTAAAGGTCCAGAATTCACCAGGTCTCCATTTGGATGCCCTGCCCTTGTTGCAGACTCCAGCAGGATTTTAGGTTCTCTGAGCCTCAGTGTCAGGATAATACCCACAAATAGGGTTGCTGGGAAGATTAAATGGCTATAAGGTGAGGGTACTGTGTTAAGCACACTGCAAATAAAACATTACACTCTGGCTGGTGTGGCTCAGTAGATTGAGTGCCAGCCTGCTAACCAAAGGGTTGCTGTTCATTCCCAGTCTAGGACACGTGCCTGGGTTGCAGAAGGAGTGGGGTACGCACCAGAGGCAACCACACATTGGTATTTCTCTCCTTCTTCCCCTCTCTAAAAATGAATAAATAAAATCTTTTTATTTATTCTTTTTTAAAAGAATATCTTTTTAAAAGAGAAATATCTTTTTTAAAAAAAGAAAATTAATGGCAACCCTTTCTTCTTTCTAGGCAGCTAGATTACTAAATGCTCCCCCCTCCACTCCTAGTACTTCACATTCCTCTCGAGAAAACTTTCCTCTTTTCTTCTGCCTTGTTCATTACCCAAAAGGGGCCTTTTGATGGAAGTTCCTAGTAGGTCACCTATTGGTCCTCCCCATCAGTCACTAACTGCTCCTGGCAGTCCATGAAATAAATGACACATTGGGCGAATAACTCAGATATGTTTGTTGATCTGAATATGATGGTATTATCAAAGTCTACTAGATTGTTACCAGAATCGGGGCTATCATGGATTTCGGGCTTTCATTTAACGACATTTGTGAAAGAACTAAACACCTACATCCCTGTCTTCCCACTACAACCTGCAAAACGGGGCAAAGCAGCTCTGAACAGGATCAATCAAGGGCGTCGACTCACACAGTCCAATTGTACAGCTTCAGAAGTAAGGTCGATCTACTTACAACCTCACACAAACCTAGCAGAGGCCCCAGCAAGACACCACCCCGCCTCCACCAGCCTCTCAATCCAGAGTCCCGGGCAGGGCAGCACCCCCACACCCGGGTCGCCCCCCCACCACCACGGCCTCCGGGAAAACCCGGAGCGCGGAATCGAAGCGACCCTCGGTGGCCCCGGGACGGACATGCTCAGTAGACCCGCAGGTCTTGTTTTACTCCGAAGGCAGCCGCGGCCCCCGCCTCCTCGCGGCCGGCTTGGGTCCCGGGAGAAGAGGACATTTTATCCTTCTTGGCAATCTGCTCTCTTTTTCGTGGCCTTCATTCTCTCACTTCTAGCCCGTCGGGGTCCAGAAGGGCCGGAAATGTCGATCTCCCCGGGGTGGGGTGGCAGGGTAGGATCCTACAAATCACTCACCGTTACCCCTCCCCCACCAGGGGCGCTCTTGGGGAGAGGGGTGACTTGGAGAGGACTCTACTGTACCCCAAGGTATGTGTGGCTGGGTCCGCCGACCCCCTTCCCCCCCACCGACGCGGCAGGCGAGGCGCGCGCAGCTGCGCTGGGGCCTGTCCTCATCTCACCCCCATTCTGCCCCTTCGGCATTTCTCAATGACCGGCGCTTGGAGGACACTTCCGACGGGGGAGGGAGAAGGTGTCATTAGCGCTGAGTTTATCAGTTCCTTCCGGTCTGCCGGGAGCCCTGCCCTGCGCGCTGCTGGGCCGCGCCTCGGGCGCTCGGGCGCCTTTATTATTATGTTTAAATAAGCAGTCGTGTGTGCCAATGTGTGCCAAGTGAGTTTGTAGCCCAGCTGTCTCCCCCAAGACCCGCTGGCACGAACAGAAACCCAAGCTCTCTCGTAATGAAAGGGATGATGCAAACTTAGAAACTGACCCGGCACCCGGGAATGGTGCCCTCCCCCACCCGGCGCGCGTTGTTCCAGTCCGGGCATGAATGGCTGGAGCCACATTGCATAATCTGCTGGGTATAAATAGCCGGCGGGCGGGCCGCTGACGCGCTCGCTCGTACCGTTATCGTGCAATACTTCAGTCCCGATGCAGTTCACTCCCAGGTCATTTTCCCTTTCAGCTGCAATGCTGGGATTTTAAATAGCAGAGATGAAAGGCTCTTGTCCCTGCCTCCCTCCTCCCTTGAATTCATTTATTATGAATGAAACGCCAACCTCGCGGCTTCCTGAGGTGCTCCACTTCAGGTAGGAAAGAGGCTCAATGTCAAGGCAGTGGTCCACTCAAACTTGTGTGTGTGCACTCCGCAGAGGTAGAGAAAGCAGGAAATGATTGACAGAGCTGGGAAACCTTGTCGAGAAAATGTAACCGCTTAGGGTTTGCCTCTGGAGTTTCAGTATATCTTTACAAGCCTCAGTCAATGTAAGAGTAGGTTATGCAAAGGGTCTTTAGTTTGTGGTTGCTTACTCTCACCCCTCCACCCTGCCCCCGCCCCCACCCCCGTGGGCCGCCGCTTCTGTGCAAGTGCAGTTTCATTTAGAGGAGCTGGTTCCCTTTCCCTCGGAGGCAGCAAATACCCGCGACTCTAAGAGGATTAGGGACGTTCGAGTTTGGGGAGAAAAGCTAGCGCGGCCAGTTTAGTCGTTTTCTAGTTCTAGAACTCTTTCTAGAAGCCTCACTTCTGTCCAAAGCTGAGAAAATCTAAAAACTTATTTTTTCAACTGTATGTCACACATTTGTGCTCCTTTTAAATGAAAGTACACAGAGGGCTTTCCCCCCTTCTCTTAAACACCAAAACTCAACCTAATTTCTCAAAATAAAATGAGCAGTTCTTCATAAATGGATTTCTGGAACGTGAAAAGCAATGTCAGGGTCATTATTTTTCAGATTGAATGCCCATTCCTTTAACCTGCGTTTAAAGTACCAGGCACTCTCTGAGGCAGTGGTTCCTGCCCTCTGTGGGTTCTTTCAGGTGGGGCAACAGGCCTGTAAAGAAAACTTTAGGGCAGCGATTTTCAACCTTTTTTATCTCATGGCACACACAAACTAATTAGTAAAATTCTGCAGCATACCAAGACAATATTTTACCTATCTAACAAAAAATAGATATAATTTTGATTTATTCACACCAGATGGCTATTGTTGTGTTGGCTCTTGTCATTTTTATTTGTCAATCTATGGGAAAAGAGGTCAGTGGCCCTAACTAAATAGAATGATATTGCATGTTTTAAAAATTCTTGTGGCGCACCAGTTGAAAACCGCTGCTTTAGGGCCGCGGGTAACTGCTCTGAGACGTGGGATAAGCCGAAGAGGAGAGGGTGTTTGAGCCGTCTTGAAGGAGGGGGAGCGTGCTGATAGATAACTGGTAGTGGAAGGGCCCCTGAGATAGCCCAGTGAACAAAAAGGCGGGAGGTGGGAAACGGTACGGGCAACAGGGGTTACAGAGAGGCCAGGGAACAGGGTAGGAGCCAGGTCAGGAAGGCCACACAGGCCACCCTAAAGGAGGTTAGACTATCTCAAAATCAGGGAACCTTTTGTAGCCAGTTTGCAGTTGATCTTTGTCCAGTCCCAGGTCATTGCAGTGGGCCCCATAGTTATGCAAATATAGGGCAAGTGGGCATCCATTGTTATTGGATTAGGGCATAAAAACAAAGTCACAGACTGACAGCTCCTAGGACAGATAAGCCCCCCACCCACCCACCCATTTTGTTTGTTGGCTCCTTTTTAAAAAAATCTGGCTAACAGTTTAAAATCAGAATATTTCACATAAAAATTAAGATTTGAGGCCTCTGAAAAAACTGCAGATGTGGCTACTGTGAGTGCCAAGCTCCTGGCTGGTAATAATTGATTGTTGCTGAGTGGTGGCTACCCTGTCTGGCAGTCTTCTGGTTCCCATAGGCATTTGAGTTTTTGACCTCTGACATAAAAGAATCTTTTGTGACCAGATCAAGACCCCCAGTCTGAGGCCCAGGTAGGTAGGGGTTGTCACTGGGTACAGCAATTTGCCTGAGGGGCCTTGGGCTTCCCAGGAGGAAAAACACCAATCCCCAACCTCCTGACTGAAGATTCTGTATTGTAGTTAAGCTAGGCCAGCCAGGCAGGGTGGATTGAAGTGGGCTCAGCCCCAGCCCAGGGGCAGGAACAAGGATGGCCCTAAAATGACAACTAGCACTGATTCTCAGCGTAGGCTCTGTTTCTAGGGAACTCAACCTAAGATAACCGGGCTCCCTGCCAACAAGATAGCTGGTAGTTCAGGTGATCAACTGGAAAAACTGCCCAATGGGATCATGTGTGTACCCCAAATGTGTGGATCTGCTCATACAAATTCCATAACAAAAGATTTTAAGAAGGGAATACTAAATTCAGATTTACCTTTTTAATGGGTTACTCCAGGCATGGAGGATGGTTGGTAGGAGGAAGCAGAGCAACGACTGGTTAGAAGTTTTTTTCTTCCATGATAGGAAGAACAATGCATGACAAAGCCTAGTAGCATTGGCCATGGAGAAGGAAAACCGGTTCCTTCTCCAAGGGTAGACATGACTTGGGTCTATAATCTATTACATGTGGGGACTAATAGAGAGGTCTGGGATGATTTCTAAGTTTTTGGCTTGGGAAATTTGGTGGATCTTAGTGCCTTTAACATGACAGAGTAACAGGCGGGGAGAGGGAAAAGGGCTCGGTCACTCAAGATGGAGACAGGAGAGACAGTGGTCACCACTCAAAGATAGGACTCACAAGATAGGTCAGGGATGGAGGGATCTAGGGAGGTCAGAACAGAGGGAAGCAGAACCCAAAGACAGAGATACTGAGGCAGAAGAGACAGTGCCCTGAGGGCATCATTTGAGCAATTGGATTCAATCCTGCCTGAAGCCTGAGGATGATCTGCACTTTTCAGATCCAGCCTGGCTTCTGTCAGTTACAAGCCAAGTAATTCTAATGACCCAAATAGAAAGCTGTATGTTGGATAGTGACGAAGATTGAGAGGAACTAAGGAATGGAATAGAAGGGGAATTTTAGATTGTGTGTTTGCAGTTTAAGGTGGGGCATGTAGGGTCAGGGCCATGGAGTTTCATAAAGATTTTGACTTAATGGAGCAGACTTCTCCCAGCAAGTTAGTTGACACATTACAAGCTATACTGAGGGCTCTTTTTTTGCCTCAGCTGCCCCCCCCATCACCACCTTAGTTCACATTTTCATCTCCATTCTCACTCTTATCATTATGCCTCATTTTTATTGCCTTTATTCCCCAGCCCCTGTCTTCTGTAAAGACCATAACTGAGAAAGGAAGCTTAATAATGTAAGAGAATCAGAGTTTTTAGAATTAGAAGAAAATGAAAGATATGTTTGTGGTAACTGTGCCTCCAGTAAACCAAACACTAAAGCCAAGGTTTTTGGGATGGATAAAGAGGAAAGAGGAGAAAAGAACTCATTACACGATGTGGTCCCTGTATCAGTTAGCTGTTGCTGTATAACAAACTGTCACAAAATGTTGTGGCTTAAAACAATAAACATTTTATTATTTCTCATGAACCTCTGGTCTACTTGGTGGTTCTTCTGGCCTCCGCCAGCTCAGCTGGGGCGGGAGGACCTAGGATGGTCTTTCACAGGTCTGGTGATTGGCAGGCTAATTGGCCTAGCAGGCCTGAGCTGTGCCAGCTCATCTGTGCCGTGTGATCTGTTATCCTTCAGCGGGCCAGCCCAGATTAGATCACGTTATGGTGGTGGCAGGGTTCCCAGATCAGCAGGAGAAGGCAAAACCCGAAGTGCATGCCTCTGCTTTCCATTGTGTTTGTTAATATCCCATCAGCCAAAGTAATCACATGACCAACCGAGGGTCAAGAGTCAAGAATCAAGAAGCAGTGAAACAAGCTCTCCTTCTTGATGAGAATGGCAAAGTCACATGGCAAGGGATGTGCATATAAGGATGAGAGGAATTTGTGACCATTTTATAACCTACTTTAGTCTCTGACCCACATTTCACTGTTAAAGAAGGAGATAATAATATACATTGATCACATAGATTTGATAAATATTATATATTTTTAATACAAATGTATAATAAATATTTAATGAAATATACTATAAGCACATAAATATTTGCATTATATATTTTGTATAACTATCATATATTTATATTTATATAAGTATCATATATTTATATATAGGTATACCATTTAGATACAGCAGCACTACTGATAAAATTCTGCCTTTACAATTACTAATTTATGGTCAAGTAAGTAAATCCGCTTAATGTTTGGTAGATTTGTGCATACTATAAAACTCTTCACAGTTAATTTAATGACTAAAGAGATCTTATGAGCTTCTTATTATGCTTGCTCTTCTTTCTCAGCATGAAAATCCTCTCTCTCTCATACGCCCTGTTCTTAAAATAGGTATATTCCTAAAGAGATCTGGGTAATTAAAATGTCTGTAAACCAAAGTACATATTTTAAAAAAAAAGAACACTAGGGAAACTTAATCTAAGGTTGCTCTCTATATTGAATAATTTGGGAAAGCAAATAATCAATTCTCAATTGTTCATTATATCAACTCAGATTGTATACATAGTCTTGGGATTAGTTAAAGCAAATCTCACTTGTGTGCTTTTTTGTTGGTGGCAGAGGTGGTGCTTATGGCAGTGACGACAGAGGTGTTGAAAGGCGGGAGCGATGATGATGCTGGTGACGGTGACGATGCCTGTGAGGATGGAGGTGTGGAGAGGTGGTGGTGAAGGTGGTGGAGGTGGTGACGGTGGTTGTGGAAATGGTGGTGTTCGAGGTGGCAGAAGGGTCTGAAATAGAAACCTTCAGTCTGTTGCGAGTGTTTCCCGTGGTCCTCTTACCGGGTCCCAGACTGTATAGACAGCTGGGCAAATGCATTGAAGAAAGGAATAGAAAAACATTTAAGAGACAAAAAGTGGGTAAAATGTGGGATGAGATGCCCTATAGCCCAAGCAATTTCCCACAATTCTGGGAGGGGCAACTGAGTTCTTGCTACACCTTTTGTAATTGTGTATCTGCTTCTATAGGATATAGTACACGTTGGTCACATATATTCGATAGGCACTGTAAGCTCACTGAGAGCAGGGACCACATCTTTTTTTTTTTTAATTCAATGTACAATCACTGTGGCACATAGTGAGGGCCCCGTAAAACTTCCCGAGTAAATGAATGACAAGCCACCCTGACTCCCTCCTTCCTTTTCCTCGAAAAGTGCGTTTTGCCCCATGGTATCAGAGAAAGTACCCTTCGGAATGACGTCTCATGTTTTGCTGCCCCAGCTTGCTAGTGACGGATAAGGGCTGGGAAGGTCCCCCCCCCGCCCCCCCGCGTTGAACAGTAATGCAAATCATGGAGCACTAGAGTTCAAAGGACATTAAAGAACCACCTGTTTTAAGATGAGGAAATTGGGGCCCAGATAAACCAAGTGACTCAATTAATACCACACAGATGGAGTAACACCCAGAGCCATAACTCAGGGACTCAAAGTTCAGATTCCATAACCAAGATGCCTTCGTTGGAATAATGCCAGATGGACCCTTGGCACTTGGAAAATGCCACTTGGCACTTGTAATTATGCTAGTGGGAAGCAACATTGCTTATCAATATTGTACGTAGCTTATTCATGAAGAGGAAAATGAAGACTTTTAGCTTAACAAAGACTACTCAGGGCTATATATATATGTGTGTGTGTGTGTGTATATATATATATATATATATATATACACATATACATACATACACATACATATATATAGTCTTGCACTATAGCTCACATTAAATGCTACTGAACACTACTGATCTAGGGCAGTAGTGCTAATTCCTTTCCCCAGTTCTTGGTTTAGGAGTGACCATGGCTTTTTAATTTTGACTGAGTGTAGCTTCCCCCCTGTTTTTCTTTACGGTGAACTGTCACAGTGTAGCCAGTAAAATTCAGGAAGATGTCTGCTGGGGACATTCTGGGAAAGATTTGAATCCCTGAAAAATAAAAAGATGGGGTGAGAGAGATGCCCCTCTTCCAGGCTTTAGATGTTCCTGTGTGAGGCGGTGACGTTCAATGCCACCAAGGAGGGAGAGCCAAGCAAGTCAAAGGCAAGCTGACCCAGAATTCTGAATTTGCTGAGCTACTGAGTTAGCCAGATTTGGAATCCACCTACTTCGGACCTTCACGGTATGCGACATAGTAAATATTTATTATTTAAGCCACTCTTTACCAGTGTCCCCTTCCTTTTGGCCAAACTGAGTGACTCACGTCATTGTCACTCGTCGTGTCCCAGCGCTGCCTGAGTTGAGTGAATTCCCGTGTTGCAGCAGCAGTTGCCTGGCTGTCGTGCTGCCTTGCAGAAGAGCACCGGCAGGGCCCCCTTCTAGGCACACCTCTTTGTGCTGTCGTCTGCGGACCTTCGTCGGCTGAGCAGTATTTGTCACTAGCCATGTATCAACTAAATACTGGAATCTACAGAAGCATGAAAACCTCTGGTCTCTGTGCTCACAGGCAAACATGTATGCTTTTAACATGTGGTGGTTGAAACTCAATTGTTTGGTTGTATTGTTATTTGCGATTATAAAAGTAAGTCCTGTTTCGTGTACAGACTGTTTAAAGTGTAAAAGAGTATTGTGAAGGAAATAATCTCCCAGCAAGTCCACCACCCAGATGTATCCCCCTGTTAATATTTTAAATGTGCATCTTTGTAGACTTTTCTATTTATAGTATATACTTAGTAAAAAAATTATGTAACATACTTCAATAAAATAAGATCACACTAAAGTTCCCTTTGGGAGTCCTTAAAAAAACCCTCAGCAATAACACGCACGAGATCAGAGCCCCACACGCCTGTCTCCTGCTCCCCAGAAACCAGCTGTGAGGTGATGTTCATCTCTTTACTCTTTTTTTAAAACATATTTATTTATTTATTTTTAGAGAGAGAGGAAGGGAAGGAGAAAGAGTGGGAGAGAGATATCAATGTGTGGTTGCCTCTCATGTGTCCCCTACTGGAGACACGGCCCACAACCCAGGCCTGTGCCCTGAGTGGGAATAGAACCGGTGACCCTTTGCTTCATAGGCCTGTGCTCAATCCGCTGAGCCACACCAGCCAGGGCCATCTCTTTACTCTTAATGTACAAATGTATGGATGTGAAAATGATTGGAAAACAGTTGCAATATGGCAAAACACTTTCATATAAATTATTTTATTCTTTCATGCCCCTGCTGTAACCCATCGAAACTTCTGCCTTAGCATCTATAACAAATATCGAACCTGTTCGCCCCTCCAGCTTTCTTTGCCGACTAAATCGTGAATTCCTGGAGGGGATGGGAAAGGCAGCGACCAAATTAACTAAGTTCCATACACACATATTTATATCAGACACAATGCATAGTGTATTCACATTACTCAATGAATATTTATAAAAGGAATGAAATATGTATATAGCTTTTGTTTTGTGATTACAATAAATATTCTGTAGATTTCTGTAAATATTCTGTAGATTACAATAAATATTCTGTAAAACAGCAGATTTACACTGCTGTTTGTATTGAAATTCTCAGCTAAGAAAACAGCAATTAAGAGCTCAAAAGAAACATTACCATCATCTGCTTCGCCATCGCAAGGTCTTTTTAATGGCTCTGGACTTGAAGGTTCTGCATGAGGGTATCTGCTAGTTCCAGACCTGAACTTGAATCATCGACGCTTCACCCAACATCAGCCAGCTCAAAGATAAGTGGAAAGCCCAGCGGATACCTCGTATTTTAATAAACCTGGGTGGTGGATATTTTTGGTTAGCAGATTTTAAATATTCAAGTGTTTTTATTTTTATGTTTTAATTGCAGTTTACAGTCAATATTATTTTGTATTCATTTTCTTCTTGATACTTGCTGTCACCTAGATGTATAATCTCTACTTTCCTGTCTCTTCTTCCTCATTACCGTCCCCTCCTAAGCCCACCGTGGTCCCGCTTTTGTCCTCACCACCACACACACCACACACAAGCTGCTCCTTGGTGAGGTCACTTCATCTGATTGCCAAATCTGGCAGTCTTTCTTCAGTGTTGATTTGGCACTTAACCTAGCGGACCACTTCCACCTTCTTGAAACTCTTCCTCTAGTGCCTCCCATGACCCCACCTTCTGGTTCCTTTTTACCTGTTTATTCATTTATTCAGCAAAATGTTATTGAATATCTGTGTTCAGTGTTATCATAAGGGTATGCAATAATGTTACAAAGCTAGCATCTGTTGAGTGCTTGGTTACTAAGCACCAGGCAGTGTTTTTAAATTTTGAATGGTTTACATATATGAATTTAATCTCACCAGAGCAGAGGCTTAGCAAAGTTTTTCTTTTTTTCTTCAAACTTTTTCTTAGAGGTAAATATTTCTGGCTCTGCAGGCCCCATGGTCTGTGTGCAATCACTCAGCTCTACCATTGTCACATGGACGTGCCCGTAGACAATATATAAACACATGAGTGTGGCTGTTTTCCAATAAAATTTTATTTATTGTCCTGGTTGGTGTGGCTCAGTGGATTCAGCTCCAGCCTGGGGACTGAAAGGGCACCGGTTGGATTCCTGGTCAGGGCACATGCCTGGGCCACGGGCAGGTCCCTAGTTCAGGCCGTGCAAGACAACCAATTGATGTCTCTCTCCGTCTTTCTCCCTCCGTTCCCCTCTCTCTAAAAGTAAATAAATAAAACTAATTCTAATCTAAGTTCCACCAGGGTAGGAATTTTTGTTTATTTTGACATAGATAGTTAGTAAATATTTGGTGAATGAATACTCTTCTAAAATAGGAACTATTCTATCCTTCATTTTACAAATAAGGAAAATGAAACAGAGGTTAAGTAACATGCCCAGGATCACCAACCGGTAAGGGACAAACCCAGGATCTAAATGCACAGATTCTGGCGTCAGAGCATGTACTCCCAATCATCACGCGCTACAGTGGAGGCGCAGAGGAGGAGGCCACCGGCTACTCCACAGGAGTCTGGAGAGGTGGTTTTAACTGCGTCTTGAAGAACGAAGAATTCACCAGGAAGAAGAGGGGAGTGGAGAGAGGCTTTGCATTCGAGGAGTGGAAACTGCAGGTACACCAAAGCAGATGCCTGGTACAAAAGGGCATTGCGAGCAAACCACAGCAAAGGAAGAAAGTCCCTTAGGGGATGCGTTCCCTTCTCAGTAATTTACGTCTCTGGACACAGGGTGTGAGGTGGGATGTGGTGAAGATGAGGCGAAAGAAGAGCGCAGGGGCCTCGTGTGGCATCTGGATGGTTCTGGATTTTAACTTGACGGCAGATGGGCTGCTGGAGTGTTTTGAGCATGGGAAAGAATGGCCGTATTTGTATTTTAGGTCAATTTTTCAAGTTGCATTTTACTTTAAAATCATGTGACACGTGCATGTTGTACAACATTCAAAACCCGCCGTCTCCCTGCAGGCCGCCCGCCGTCTAGTTCCCTGTCGCAGAGGTGCGCACTGCTTCATCAGAAAGGCAACTGTCACTCAGAGAAGAAGGGATTGGGTTGAGGTGTGCTGTGTGCCCTACTAATTAATGTACATGAATTTAATTTGTAAAACTAATTAGTAAATTGATTTAATTTTTGTCCTTAGGGTGAGTAACAAAAAAGGTTGGGAAAGATTTTGCCCTATACCTTTACAGTGGATCATAGCTATGCCCACTCATTTAAATATGGTCTATGGCTACCTTCACACTAAAGTGGCAGAGTTAAGTAGTTGCAACAAAGGCCGAGTGGCCCACACAGCTGAAAATATTTATACCTGGTCCTTTATAGAAAAAGTTCACGAGCCCCTGCTCCAGTACATCACTCATGATCTACAATGGCGCCCTCTGGAGTTGTGCAACACACACAGGGACCTGGCCCTAGGAGCACTTTTGGATGGTGATAAAAGATCAGGATGAGGAGAGGCATCGATAGAATTACATGGCCTCCAGGCTTTTTTGGAATGTGGGCACAAAATTGTTTTGTTAGAATAAAGGAAGGCTCTCAGCCTGGATTCAAGCCACGAGCTCTTCCTGGCTGGCGGGGAGCTCGGAGTGGTGGACAGTACCGGTTGCCCACACATTTCTCCTCTATTTCTCCTCTTGTTCCTGACTAACAGGAGACTGATTTTATCAAGATGATAATGTGCCTTGTTAAAAATAATAATAATCTCAAAAAAGTTAAGTATTCAAAGAATGATGGGGACATGTCGGAAGACCATAGAAGCCTGCTTAGAGGGACTCCGGGTGGCCAATCTGTGACAATTTGAGCATCTAAATAAATTGTACTAGTATTGCACACTAACCCTTTGAGTAGAATAGGAATCTGTGAGTCCATACTGAAATGAACACACAAATAAGTAAACGGAGGAAGGAAAGTTCTTCTGTATGATGGAAAACAAGCTAATAAATTATAGAATGAGTGACAGAACTAGAAAGTCACCGTCTTGCAATGACCAAATTATTATTTCAGGCAAGAATCATCAATGGATGCTAAAACTAGCAGGTGAAATTTTGATGAAAAACATGATGTATATATCACCTCAAAGCATCTCTCATGGATTCTTAACTTAGTTTCAAAATACAAAGTATAGGGTTGGCCGGAAAATTTGTTTGGCTTTTTCCGTAAGATGGCTCTAGTAGCATTTAGTTGTCTTGAACTTCATTAGAAACAATTTTGTAGATTGTATTGTGACAGCTCTCATATCAGCATGCGTTAAAAAAAAGCTTATCAAAATTGGTAAATTTTTGTGTAGCCACTTAAATATTGAAGATGGAAGAAAATATGCAACATTTTTGGCATATTATGCTTTATTATTTCACAAAAGGTAAAAATGAAACTGAAAAGCAAAAAAAAAAGATTTGTGCAGTGTATGGAGAAGGTGCTGTGACTAATCTGACGCTTCAAAAGTGGTTTGCAAAGTTTCGTGCGGGAGATTTCTTGCTGGACCATATTTCTTGCTCCATGGTTGGGTAGACCAGCTGAAGCTGATAGCAATCAAATCAAGACATTACCTGAGGACAATCAAAATTATACCACAAAGGAGATAGTCGATATACTAAAAATATCCAAATCAATAAAGTTGTTGGTGAAAAGGAAAAATGTGTTGTATTTCACAGAAAAAGCCTTTCAGACTTTTTGACCAATCCCATAGTAATTTTGTAGTAGGGAAACCTCACTAATACTACCACTTTAACCAAGTGATCAAAGTTAATATTGCTAGTAATAGGACAAATCAAAATTTCTTGCCTTCTGATCAAAATTTAGTGCCTTCCGATATGATGCACTGAGGATAGATACCACATCATTTCTGTAGTGTTCTGGTTGAAAATTTGTAACCTAAAGTATGAGGAACCATCAGATAAGTCCAAATAAGGGACTTACTTGCTCTACTAAGTGGTCTTCAAAAATGTCAGTGATGTGGAAGATAAAGACATACTAAGCAACTTTCTAGATTAAAGTAGACTAAAGCAACATGACAACAAAATGCAGTAGTGATTCTGGATTGGTTCCTGGACTGGACAGAAATTTTTTTCTTTGCAATAAAAGACCTTAGTGAGACAACTGGCAAAAGCTGTTAACTAAATAATAACATGACATCAATGTTAATATTCTGGTTTTGATTATTGTACTATGATTATGGAAGAGAAGATTCTTATTTTTAGGAAGCACACACTGAAGTATGTAGCAGTAAATGTGCCTGACAGAGAAATAGAGAATGACAAAGTAAAATTGGTAAATGTTAGTATTTGCAAATTTGGGGTAAAGGGTATACAGGACTTCTTTGTCTTATTTTTTAAATTTTTTTCTGTCAGTTTTAAATTATTTCAAAACAAAAAGTTATAAAAAAAAAAACCCCAACCCTCATCTCCACCAGGTACCTGTGCAGTGAGATATTCATATCCCTAATCCTGGCTAATGAGTTGTAGTTTTTAGTCTAATGCAGAGATTTTTCAACCGATATGCTGCAAGAATTTTTAAAATATGCAATACCCAACTCTTTAGTCAGGGACCCTGGCCTATTTTCCCTTAGATTCTCAAATTAAAAAAGAAAATGACAACAGTCCACACAACAATAGATATCTGCTGTGAAAGAATCAAAATTATATCTCTTTTTTTGCCCTGGTTGGTGTGGCCCAGTGGACTGAGCATGGGCCTGTGAACCAAAGAGTCACTAGTTTGGTTCCCTGTTGGGGCACATGCATGGGTTGGGGCCAGGTCCACCATGGGGGGTGTGCAAGAGGCAACCACACATTGACGTTTCTCTCCCTCTCTTTCTCCCTCCCTTCCTCTGTCTCTAAAAATAAATCAAGTATTTAAAATATATATTTAAAAAATATATCTTTTTTGCTAGATCAGCAAAAAAAATAATCTTTGGTGTGCTGCAAAATTTTAGTAATTAGTTTAGTGTGCCATCATATGAAAGGTTGAAAATCTCTGGTCTAATGGATGGGGCTTCTCAGAAAACTATTGTTTTTTCTCATGAAAAGGGAGGCACTTGGCAAATGCCTTTTGCCCTTCGCCCTTCCTCTTTCTGGCTTGGAATGAGGGCTGAATGCCTGGATGTGGAGCAGCCACTTCCAATCAAGAGGTAGAAAGGAACTGTAGGAGATGAATCTCGATGGCCCCATGAAGCCCTGCCTGGACTGCCCTCTGGGTAAGAAGTTCCTTAATCTGCTGTACTCAGGTTTCTGTTACAAGCAGCCAATTGAATTCCAAATGAGCTAGAACATCTAAGCCTCCCGATAGTGTTTAGATTGTGTGTGGCTTCCCTCATCAGTCTTCCTCATTAGCAACTGCTTCCAGTGCCCCTTAAATGTTGGTGTTCCCTAACTGTGGGTCCTCAGCCTTCTCTTCTCCTTAAATGGTGTCCTTGGGTTACCTCATGTACTCCTACTTACCACTTAAACTCTGATGATTCCCAAATTACTAGCTCCGGCCTGGAATTTTCTCCTGAATTAAAGACCACATGTCCAGCGGCCTAGAAACTTATGCCTATGGTCCACGTAGTCACTTCAACAGCTACAAAGCTGAACTCTCTTTTCAAACTCTCTTTCTCTCCCTCTCTGTCCAACCAGCGTTCAACCACTTCCCCGAGTCAGAAACTCAGAAGTCATTCTTTTCTCTTCCCACTTCTCACCCCCTGCATGCAATTACTCACCCAGATCTTGATGACTCTATCTCCTCAAGCTTCTGAATCCATTTCCTCCTCTTTATTCTTATTATCTGGGTAGATGCCTCATCATCACTCACCGGTATTTTTCCACTAACCTTCTAAACAATTTCTCTGTCTCTGTCGTCTGTTCCTTTAATACATACCTCTGTGCATTATCTTTCTAAAATGTAAATATGATCACCATACTTCCCACGTCAGAATCTCCTGTCACTTCAACTGCGTATGGTAATAGCTCCCCCTCCCCGATTCCTAATATGGTATGACAATGCCCACAGAATAATCTTGACTGCCCTTCAGAGTGTGTGTGTGTGTGTGTGTGTGTGTGTGTGTGTGTGTGTGTGTCTACGATGGAAGGCCTGTTGACTGCTGTGGCTGGTTTGCAATATTTTTAAGAGACGACTTCTCCAGTTTCCAGCAAACCAGTGTCTTCCCTTGCTCCACTGCTCTTTTACTCACAGGACGCCCTACCTCACTTTACTGCACATCGGATGACCTGCAATGTTCTTACCTTTGTAGTAAAAACAGATATTGTATGTTGATGGAAGTGAGGCATTGGAGCCACTCTGTGCGGTAGTGAGGGCTGAGCTTTACCTGAGTCCACTGAACACCATTCGTGTAGATGATACTTCAGTCCGTACATGGCGGCCCAGGTAGGTGAGCTCCAGGGATGTTCATAACCCAACCCGACCGTACCGTGGGTCTCTTGTTGCATTGACTACTTTGAGCTGAGCAAGCCTGGGTTTCTGGGACTGATTCCTCCATTTCTTAAAACCAGAGATTGGAAGATGGGTGATTGATAGTCAGCAACAGAGCAGGAAACAAGCTTATCCAGCTTTGGCAGGGCCATCAGTCTCGTTCTTTAATAATCTTCCCTGTTCTCTTCCTGGCACAATACTTTTTTTTTTCCTTCAAAAACCAGATCAAATGGACCTATTTAAGCCTTCCCTCACCCAGGCAGAGTTAGATATTTCTCCTAGGAGCTCCCGTTACCACACTATAATGCAATTATGTATTTGCCTGTCTATTTCCCTGCATTTGGTTCCCAGCATCTGAAGGCAAATCTTCTTTTTCTATGTCCCCTGTGAGCATGTAGTAGAGCCTGACATGTGGGGAGGAATCAATAAATGTCTGTTGATTGATTAAATAAATGGACGTTTCTTCTAGGTTCCAGGTGGAGAACAGTGGAAAAGAGCTGACACCTCGGCGTCATCTCAGTTAGTTCTTCTACTAACGTGGTCACCACTGTCTCTCAACAGCGTCTTCCCATCATCAGTGAGTGGAGGCAATAACACTCACTTTGAAAGAACAGTTTTGAAAACGTAGAGCTCCTGATGCTATGCTTGCTCAACTGCAGGGATGTGCCGAATGACTTTTATGAACCAGGCACTGTGTTAGGCACCAGGGGTATAACATTGTCTTTTCCTCATAAAGCTTTTTATTCTAGCAAGAAAGACAGATAATTAAACAATTAACTATAATAAATATAATGAGAATTATAACTGGGGAAGAACAAGCTACCATGAGAACATAGAACAGGGGGCATAACCGAGTCTATGGGTCAATAAAGACCTCTCCAAATGGTGTGAAACACTGGTCAAATATTCTACTCATGTCAGGTAGGATATTATTACCAGAGAGGAGACTGCCCTTGCATTCGCAGGAGACAGACACCACACTGTGCAAAGTAAGCTTTCCTAGAAAAGGTAGGATGTTGACCTGGTCCCAACTTCCTTTGATGTCGCTGAGCGGTCTTTATCAGGAGGGCATGCCCTTGGCATAGTGTTTCAAGGAGCAGGGGTGGATTTGCCTTCATCTACGCATACTCCCACTTGCCTCGTGGCTCTGAGAAACTGAGCCCTCCAGTTAAAGAAGAATATAAACCGCCGAGATAGAGAATGCCAAAGTGAAATCTGAGAGGCCGGTGATGTAGGCAAGGCTGCAATGTAACACTCCGGACTCCTGCCTTCAAAGGCATCTGGAGTCTCACCGCCTTTTACCATGTCCCCTGTAGCTCCCTGGTCTAGGCCGCCATTATCAGTCACCGAAACAACTGTAAAAGCTTCCGAACTGGTCTTCTTATTTGTATCCTTGCCCTCTACAATCTGTCTCCGCGCACATTCCAGCTCTAAAATTCTTGTTCCTGCCTTGGGCACATAAACTTGAAGATCAGCGGTTTGCAAGGACAAAGGGCTTGCCTGAAAGACTGTGGAAGGAAGCGCTTGCTCGCCAGCAGGATGAGGAAATGCAGGTAAGTGCTGTCAGCCTACCTCACAGTGGGAACCTGTGGTAGGTAAGTAAACAAGGCCAAATAAGCCTCCCCCTGTGGCTCTGGTATTAAAGAGTTTTTAGATGAGCCCCTGCTCCTTCACCCTTTCCCAGACTCCCCTCCTCCACATTTCCCACACATTCCCTGAGTTGTTTTTGGGCTGCAAATATCCCATCTCTCTGCCCCCTCATCTCCTCCCCAGTCCTTTCCTGACTCACCCTTCACAGTCTCTCCCAGCAGTGCAGGAATAGTCGCTTGTCTATCAAAGCCAGCTGCAAACAATCATCCCAACGCCCCAGGCTAGGGGAAGGTGCGGGGAGGGGAGCCGGCACCCTACTTGGTCAGCTGCTGAGTACACGGAACCTGAAGTTTGGCCACTCTTTGTGGGCAAAGGATGAATTCCTTAATAGATGAGTTGGTTCACCTTATGGAAGAAAAATCAAGCTAAATTCCTATGTAATTCCGTATGCAAAACTGGGATATAGAAATTTAAAATCTTAGTCTGAATGGTAGTATTTGAAAGTTAATAGAAAAAAATGTAATAGATCATTTTTGACCTAGAGTTAAGGAAAGACTTCTTAAACAAGTTGTGAAAGGACAAATCCTAAGACAAAACAATCCAATACATTATATCATCTTAAGGTAGAGAATTTCTGTTCAGTAAAGGGTGCAGTGGACAAAATGATCAGACCGCTGACAGAAGGGAAGAAGATACCACTTGCAATGTCTAAAGCAAACCAGAGATTAATACCTAGAATGGACAATGAATTCCCACAAAATCAACAAGGGAAAGATAGCTAGCTACCTCAGCAGGAAAACAGCAAGGTCAGAATTATGTTTATTTTTTGTGTGGGCGCAGCGGGGCTCCGAGAGTTTGCAGCAGGAAGGTTCCTGTTGCCCCTTGCTCCTCAATTTAGCAGACGGAAGCGCAACATCCGTGGCATTGAAGTAGTGCTTTTGGTGGTGAGAAGTGTTCAGATACCAGATGTACTTTGAAGGCGGAGTCAACAGGATTTGCTGATGCAGAGAGATGCAAGTATGAGAGAAGCAAAGGCATGAGGGCTGGCTCCCCGTGGTTTTCGAGCGGAGTGACAGGAAGGATGGATTTGCATGAGATCAGGACTCAGTCTGTAAGTCTGGGTGGGGGAAGATCAAGTGTTGGCTTGGGCACGGTTGAGTTTCTGATGGATCGATCTTTGAACATTGTCAAACCACTCAATTATGCTATGCCTTAATTTCCCTTTCTGGCAAGTTGCCAAGTCTCAGAGTATTTGTTGTTACAAGGAATCTTGAAGAGTATTTAGTCTGTCTTCTGCACTTTACAGGTATGTGATATTGCTTCTCCGCTGCTCTAACTAAGCAAACAGAGGTAAACAACACAGGAGACCTCTGCTCTGTTCAAAGCGGAGCACAAATGCGAGGTATCTGTGTTGTCTGAGCTTCGGGAAATGGCTCCCTGGTTTCCTTTCAAATTCACCTTGACTAAAAGATAAGGGCATCTGTAGGTCATATCATCCCCCTCCATCTCTTTCTTCCTGGCAGCGATCATAGCAAGTATTGAAATAATCAAGTGTATTTCTTCTGGTACTTAGTTTCCCCTTGTTCGAAGGCAGGGGTCCTTCTCATTCAAATGGGAGCCATGCTCCTGTCATTCCACACAAGGCAGAGTGTTCTCCCTCCTTGTGAGCATGAGGCCAGCTCATGAGTGGGCACTTGGCTCAGACATGGCGAAGAAAGCAACCACCGAGATGTCCCACCTTGCCTACAGCTGTGCTTGACATGCATCATCAATGACAAAACTAATGTTCATTGAGTAGTTACTATGTGCCAAACACTGTTTTTTTCTTTTAAAGAAAATATCTTATTTATTTTTGGAGAAAGGGAGAGAGAGAGGGAGAGAAACATCAATGTGTGGTTGCCTCTTGCATGTCCCCTACTGGGGACCTGGCCCTCAACCCAGGCATGTGCCCTGACTGGGATCGAACCGGCGATGCTTTGGCTGTGCAGGCCAGTGGTCAATCCATTGAGCCACACCATCCGGGGTCAGCAATGTTCTAAGTATTATTAGAACACAAATAGTAATTCATTTAGTCTGTCAACCATCCTATGAGATATGATACAGTACTATCAAATCTTTTTTAGGAATAGGAAAACTAGGTACAGAAAGATTAAGTAACTTGTCTGAGGTCTCTCACTGGTAATCAGGGGCAGGAGCAGGATTTGAACCCAGGAAGTCTGGCTTTAGACCTCAGGCCAGTGTTTACTACGTTCTACTGTCCCTGGTAATTAGACATTGCACTGAAGATTTACTTCTCTAAATATCTTCTTTGTTTTTTTTTTCCTTAAGTGGAGCCACCTACACTGAGAAGCTGATAGGAAATCCTTTTTCAGTCATTCACACTGCTGTGTAACTTAGATTCTTAGATGATTTCCTGTCCACTTGAGAACAAGAGCGGATCCCCAAAACACTAGACGTTTTGACATTGAGGAGGAAGCATTTCGCACACAGATCTAACATTTACTGGGCACTGACTGGGAATTGACATGCATTATTTATAGGACTCTCCAAATGTCCCTGGAGGGTGAGAATTATCCTCCTTTTATGATTGAGGGGAAGTGGGGGTCTCAGAGGTTGGAGCCAAGTTTGGTCCTTGGGCGTTCCCAGTGGCTGCACAGGCCCTGGGACACTGTGGCCGGTTGGAAAGACAGAAAAGCCTCCTGGAAGGGAGCAGCGGGATGCTAAAACCAAACACCCCAGCTCTATGTAGCTCTGGGCCTAGAAAACACAGCTGGTTTTATTCATTGACAACAACTGGGACAAGCCAGTACCTCCCCACGTCCCCCGCGCCAGCGTGGAAGAAGAGGATATGGCAGTGTGCTCTGTAGTCACAAGTTAGTGCCACCGGCCACCTGAACCTTCCACCTCCCAGCAGGGGCATTTCCGTGGTTGAGGGCAGAGAAAAGAGGACTGGAGCTAATTTATAACTTTAAAATGTGTCATTACTTTTGTTATTTGCCTCCAGTCTTCCCAATATAAATATCTTTCATGTGTCCATTTATATGCATCCGCAATCTGAAATCTAAGGCCCACCACACCCTACACAGACTGTTCTTTGTTTTTGTGAATTAACTTTATCTGCCGTGCAGGTCAGTTTAGGCCGGAAACTTCTTTGCTTGAGATTACCAGCTTTGGCTCTTTGCAGAAGAGGTGACTCTGGCAGATTCAAGCTGTCTGATGTTTCAAGCTACAAATATGTGAACCAAAGTCACGGTAGATTTGCACTTCTGGATTGAAAAACAGATATTATTTATGAACTAACTGACTGGCTGACAGAGAGGCCCCAGTGGGAGCAGGATGAGAGCAAACCAGGCTTTGCAGTGGCCTAACTCTGTTTTTTTTTTTTTTCTTCAGAAAATATCTCTCTGGAAGGGAGGCCTCACACTATGGGTTCCCATCCAGGCATTGAAGAGGCAGCATACAACCCTGCTTTTGTAGGCACCTCCCAAAATAACTCTCAACAGGATATGGCTCATTATATTAGTTCTGTAATTTTATTTTCCGAATGATGCTTGTCTTTGAAGCATGGCTGGGGGAGCTGCAGCTAAGATAAAATGGGGTTCAGTGTTTTGTGACAATACTCCCTTAGATTTATTTACTCATGGATTTTTAAAGAATATATATTTTTTGATCTCTTAAAATCTGTGACACAAAATACTGAATCATCTTCCATCCTGTCGTTCACTTCCCACATTTGATACAAGTACTGAGCGCCTCTTTTTTGCCAGGCCCGTCACTGGAGTTGAAAATACACAATGAGGAGCAGAAACCAATTGGTCTCTGAGCTTAAGGACCTCACAGCCCAGTGGGGAGGTGATAATAATTCAGAGATCTCACAAATAAATGTGCAATGCAGCCAGGGTCAGGTGCTAGGAGAGTGTGCTTTGGGCCGTTGGGGATATATTCTGGGAGGTCAGGGAAGTAATGCTTAAGCCAAGAGGGGGCATAGCATGAGCAAATGCCCTGGACTGTTTCCATACCAAGGACTCCACCACTGAGGCTGAACCGAGGCAGGGGGAGGGAGGAGAATGGCAGGCAAGACTGGAGAGGCCAGTGTCAGACCACATGGCTTTTATAAAACTATAACCAAGGCCTCACCCACAAAGGTTCTGACTCAGTTAGAGGAGGAGGCACTAGATGTAGTTATTTTTTTAAAGCCTCCCAGGTAACGCAGCCAGGATTGAGAATCATTAGCCTAGGTTATTTGATCCTTAATCTAAGGTCTGTGGGAAACTACCCAACTGTTGATAACAGGGATGACACGGTTAGATACACATCTTGTGTCCCTAGGATGCCTGCATGTACATAATACCCGGGGGGGGGGAGGCTTTTTAAAAAGTATTAAATAGCTTTCAACTTTATAATAACAACTTTTTTTAGAAGATGAAAAGATAGAGGCAATAATAGATGTGTATTTTTCTCTAGTGCCTCTTAGGTATTTGTTAGAATCTCTGGTCATTAGTTATTTGAATTGAAATAAAGTGCTAATTTAAATTCCAAGACTTCAGAGAATTTTCCATTTGTCCTAAAAAAATCACCCTAAATCATGGAAGCTCCTTTCTTTTTTAAAAAAATTTTATTTATTTATCTTTAGAGGGGAAGGGAAGGAGAGAGAGAGAGAACTATCAATGTATGGTTGCCTCTCATGTGTCCCTTCTGGGAACTGGCCCGCAAACAAGGCATGTGTCCTGACTGGGAATCGAACCGCAGTTGTTTGGTTTGCAGGCCTGAGTTCAATCTATTGAGCTACACCAACCAGGGCATGGAAACTCCTTTCTTTAAAATGAAAACCTTATACTCACCTAGACTGTTTACTTTAAAAAAATTTTTTTCCCATAAAAGAACCACAGGTCACAGAAATTTTTCTGATTTGAGCACTTTTGTTGCAGTGGGAAATTTGTAATGTTAGAATTTTGTGATACCTTCCCAAATAAATTGCCTTGCAAAATAAATCTGTTTGCTGACATTTAAAATGTTTCCATAATAATATCTTATTTGATCCCTACAGTGGTATTGTGAAGAAATTGAGGAACAAAGACATTAACGACTCTCTCAAGGTCAAACAGAAGTTAGCAGCCAAACCAGAACTGAGTTTCAGTTCTCTTGACTTCTGGCTTCATGGCATTTTTCCCTCAAGAAAAGACTGGGAAATGTGATCTCATAAATCAGGGTTTTTCAGAAGATTCTGCTCATGTGATTATTATAATTGTAACATACTGCTCCCTTCTATAGCGTCTGGACTTTAACTCCATTAAACCTCACAACTCTACCTCAAGGTGAGAATTACTGGTATTTCCATTTCACTTTTTTCACTCCGGCTTAATGCCTTCTCCATTAGACAGTCAGCTTCAGGAGGCAAGTTCCATGTCCATCTTATTCACTGATGTACCCACCCCCATCCCCAATTGTCTGGGTTGCAGGCCAGGTCCCCAGTTGGGGGCATGCAAGAGGCAACTGATCCGTGTATCTCTCACACATTGATGTTTCTCTCTACTTCTCTTTCTCCCTCCCTTTCTCTCTCTCTAAAAAGTAAATAAATAAAATATTTTTTAAAAAGAATAAAAATGTGTTGAGTCAATAAATGAGTGAATGAGTGAAAGACTAGCTCAGAAAATTCATTGAAAATAAGAACTAGAAATGTTCTTTTTGGGGGGATGGTGGAAATATTCTTTTTAAATGTGCATTAATATGTCTGATATCCCCTTATGTGTCTACTGGAATTTAGTAAATTTTTTTGAATTTAGTAAATTCTTAACTAACTAACTAACTAGTTAGCCTGCTGAATCAGTCCAAACTTTAAAAAGATTAAGGGTGTTATCATCTCTTGTCCTCTTAGTGTGACCAACCGGCTCAGGACTGTTCTGGCTTTAGTACTGAAAAGTCTCATAGCCTAGAAAACCCTTTAATCCCAAGAAGACCAGGACAGGTGGTCCTTCCAATTAGACACAGAGCATTCGATCTGCACCTGTAAGAATGCGCCTTTCAGCCTGGTGGTTATCAAAGCGTGATCCCTGGACCAGCAGCATCAGCACCTGCTGGAAAACATCGGTAGGGATCAGGCAAATGTTCAGGTCCCTTCCTAGTCCCACTGAATCCAAAATCGTGGGCGTGGACCCAGCAAGCTCTCAAGGTCAAAGTCAGGATCACCGTCAACATGAGCACTGTTTGATCAAACAGGAAGTAAAGTGATAAAGCCAAAAAGCAGACCACAGACATAATTGCATTGTGTCCTTGTTTGGCTTTAACCTTCTTTGATTGCTTCAAACCTACTTACTCTGCCTCAGTTCTTCTTCTGAAGTGGTAAGGAAGGCAGGGGTGGGTGCCAGTTTCCACCTTCAGTGGCAGCCTCACTAATTACTGTGCGCGATGGGTAGAGCAGATGAAAGAATTGTTTAAACACAGGCATGGGCAGGAATATGGCATGAGTAGGTCCATGCACAAGAAGACAGTAATAGTTGAAAAGAGTGTCTTTTAGACAGAACACGTTCACAATTTTCTCTCTTGTTTAGATGACTGGATTCCCAGAGACACAAAAGACAGGGCCAGACCTAAAGCCCTGTCTTTTAGGTAGGCCTTGACTTCATATCATCCAGTGAGTCAAGTTCCTGAAACACCAGTGAGTCCAGAGTGAAGGAACCAGGCATCTTGCCAGGCTCTGTAATATTGGACACTCAGATAGGGTTTTGAGTTACATAGGTACCGTAGAGCCTCTGGGGAGACAGGCAGGCAAAGTTTTCTCCTTTTTGCAGATAAAGAAACTAAGTGGTTAAGTGACTTCCTTGGATGGCTTTTAAGAAGGGATGTCTGCACCAAGAAGGGAAGTCAGGGTGACACAGTTTAAAGATGATGAACTGCTTTGAATGCCTTTTCAGACAGATGGAGTGAAGACTTCCAGCCATGGAACTCACTTACCCTGGACGGCTGTCAAAATTACAAGTTCCATTTGCAGGTCTACCCTATTAGTTTTTTATTGTTTTTTTTTTTTTTAATTTTTCCTCACGTGACTCCCAGCTGGATTGGTCAGCCTAAATATCAGCACTCATCCACTGCTCTCTGGGGTGTTGGACCACGTAGGGTTAAAGGTGTGGGCACCATGCCAGAGCACAAACTTATGAATGGTGCCAGTTGAGACCAGTTTCTTACTCACCAAGAAATAATGCCCTAGGATCCTAGGATCCTTCAAGTTTAAGGTGCCAGTGTATTTTTCTAGGGCAATGAATTGACTGAATGACCTTGCAAATCTACTTCCTTTCCATCTCCATTTTCTCAACATAACCAGCTTCAACTAGAGATGGATGAAATAGCCTTTCAAGTTGATTTCCACATTTAAATGAACTGAAATAGCAATAGAAAACATATGTAGTGCTTACTATGTGCTAAGCCCTCTTCAAAGTGTCTTACGTATATTATTAACTCATTTAATCCTTACAATTGCCTTCTCAAGTAGGTGCTATTACTATCCCCATTTTACAGATGAGGAAACTGAGGCACAGAGAGGTCAGGTTACTTTCCCAGAATCACATAGCTAGTAAGCAATACAAATGGAATTTGGATCCAGGTAATTTGATTTCAGACTGTGCTCCCAACCACATGCCCCCAGTTATCCCCTGTATAAAGGTTAAATTGAACTGACCTGCCTGTCTTCTCCACTATAAACTTACCTACAACATGTTCTCATACTGACCCCAGCAAACATTTCATGTGGATTCCATAGGGCAGGTACAGGTGATGTTGCCTACTAACACCTAGACTATGAGCTGCTTGAGCACATGTATGTCTTCCTTGTAGACCTAACACCTCTCACGTAGTAAAAGCGCACTAAGTGTTCCTTGAACGCTACGCACAAGTATTTGGAAAACTGTGAAACACTCTAAAATCTTGTTAAAATGCTCATATATATCCACATCGCTACCCCAATCAGAACTACCCATATCAGTATTTCTACCGTTTCCTTCTTTCTCACTGTACATATCATGCGTGCTTCATACAGACATTCTCAACCCACAGAACTTTGTTAATTATGCCTCGGTTGCCCCAAAGGAGGCTGTAGCAGGATGTACCTGGGCATGGTGCCTGGAAATTCCCGACTTGCTCATGCACTCACTCCTCTCTGCCCTTCTTCCCTCGCATTTCTCTCCAAGTAGAACGTATTTCCACATTACCAGCTTGGCCCAGTCAATGCTTTAAAAAATAATTAATAACTTTAAAAAATGCTTTTCCGTGGTTACAGAACAGCAAAGTCATTTAAAAGTAACACCATTGTCATTATTGCTTCAGTTGGCAGTGATTTAAAATATGACAAGCAGCCCTGGCTGGTGTGGCTCGGTGGATTGAGCACCAGCCTGTGAACCAAAGGGTCACTGGTTTGATTCCCAGTCAGGGCACATGCCTGGGTTGCTGGCCACATCCCCTGTAGGGGGCATGAGAGAGGTAACACCACACAAGATGTTTCCCTCTCTTTCTCCCTCCCTTCCCCTGCCTCTGAAAATAAATATAATCTTTAAAAAAATAAAATATGACAAACACAAAAACTTCATAACAGGAAAGTGATTCTTTTAACATGATTTCTCTTCAAATCTGTTTTTTTTACACCGATTTAATTAATTAATTAGTGTTTAGAGAGGGGGAAGGGAGGGAGAAAGAGAGGGAGAGAGACATCCATGTATGAGAGAAACATTGGTTGCCTCTTGCACACCCCCAGCCAGGCGTGTGTCCTGACCAGGAATGGAACTGCAGCCCATTGGTTTGCAGCACAATGCCCCATCCATCCACCGAGCCACATTAGTCAGGGCTAAATTTATGTTTCAGATGAAATTTAAGTATTTCTAACATAACTCTTATCGTAAAGATCCAAATCCAGTTTTAATTGTCTATGCAACAGTTTGTTAATTAATCAGCACACTTGTGAATGGGCTAAAGTTTTTGCAAGAGTCTGGCTTACTATCACATGAACAACCAGCAGATGTATCACTAGACTCATGCTTGTATTTCTGTTGTCCAGAGTAATCATTTAGCCGGCTATTTCTGACATAGATGTGGATGCCCTGATTGAGAACTCACTTCTTAGTTCTTCGGCCCCCGTCTTAGAAGGAACCGGCTTCAGCTGAAGCCGCAGGAGCCAGGAAGGCAGATCTGAGGGGCTGTTGGGTGGCCCCAGGATCAGGCCTCATCTGCCCTGGGCTGCCTGCCCCACACCCCAGACACAACAGTGCCACAGCCATGAGTCACTTGGAGAGCTGCAGAAAATGGGACACAGCCAGTAACCTGGGGAAAACAGAGCAGGACAGATAGGTAGGTCTGGAAACTTTAAGACTTAAATGTGTCAGCTAGTGGAGACCGAAGTCTTAAGAGGCTAAAGTTGTCCCCAGACAGCTTGGAGCCTTCCAGGTGTGATCTTAAGACCTCAGCCCCGCTGAGTCTGTCCTGTCCAGACCCTGCCTCTGATCTGCCTCTGCTCCTCAACCACATGTGGCTGGAGCTGCCTTCTGCCTTCCTGGTGTCTGCCTGCCTTCTTGATGACAGCCTGTTCTTGGTCAGCCCCGAAGCATGCACTGAGTTCTCCAGTCCTGTGACTGTGCGTTTTGCTCCAAGGCACATGTATGTGATGTGTATCACAATCTTATATTTACACTTATGGCAAGAGTCAAACTTGTATAGTGTTTACTTTACGTCAGGCATTTAAAAATATTACTGATTTGAGAGAAAGAGCATATGTTTATTGATTTGAGAGAGATCGATGTCGATGTGAGGGAGAAACATTGATTGGTTGCCTCTTGTTCATGCCCTGACTGGGGATCGAACCCACAACCTCTTGGTGTATGGGACAACACTCTAACCTACTGAGCCATCCAGCCAGGGCAATGTCAGGCACTTTTGTAGGCACAAAGTTATTTCCTTAGAGAAGTATATCAGTCCTGGGCAGCTTGTAAATCACAGCTGCAGGCCCCCAACTCCAGAGCTGTAAATTCAATAGGGCTGAGGGGGGCCTGAGAATGTGCAGTTCTAACAAGTGCGGATGTTGCCGGTGCCACACTCAGAACCTCCATTGTAGAGCGTCAGATAACCATCAGGTTGGTTTTTAAGGAATGCTCTTGTACAGCATTGGAAGGGCCCTGGATAATTTTTCTTAACAGAAGAAAGGTGGAGAGAAACTGGTCCACACAGTTCTCTATCAAGGGTTGGATATTAATGGGTCAGACCACCCTAGAGTTGGCAAATCAGTTGGCTCTTATGGGCCTTGGTAGTTGAACTCAGAATGGAAGTGAAGGAAGGGAGAAAGCTCCACCGCAGGGGAGTGCCTGCTATGCGCCAGGCCCGGTACTGGGCGCTTTGTCTCCACTGGGAATCAACCACCCAGGGCGATATTATTTCCCCATTTTGTAGATGAGGAAACCATTAGAGGGCAGAGGGTGTACAGCAGAGCCTCCCAGTTGGTGCGCTGGAATGGGTTATGTGCACTGAGTTCTCAATCCCCTCAGCATCAGTGGTGCCAGCTTGTGGCCTGAGGTACCTGGAGCACCTTTCAGTCACCTCCTGAAGAGACCGCCCCTCCTTCTAGCCCCACCAGTTCACCCAAGGTCAGCACACAGGGCTGATCTCCAGTGACTTCAAGGGCTGGCACTGCTCCTCCAGCCTCTGAGACAGCTCAGGAGGGTGGGGGGCAGGACTCCAGGGACAACTTCAGAGTGCGCCTGGAGGTGGGCAGTTATCAGGGTTAAGGCCAAGGCTGAGGCCCCAAACTGGTAAAAACCCGTCAGGTACCTTTGGGGAAAACCGACTTCCTCTCTGGTAAGCAAAACAAAAGGTCCTTGATGATACTTATGCACCACGATCTTAGGATACACCTGAGAGGAAGAGGAGGAGCAAGCAGGACCCTCAGCCACCCCAACCCAAGGAGTTACCTTTCAGCAAGGCTGGGAGGTGCCAGACTTTGTCCTTGATGAACTGTGGCAGAACCAGAGATTTATGACCCATATTTTAATAGTGTCTTGATTGGATGGTTGGAGCTCCCTGTATTTTCATCTGCCGGCTAAGTAGTTTGGTGTCCGCCTGAAGCCCTAAAGCTGTAGCCAGACTCCTGGAGAGGCAATGGCTCTGTAAGCTGGGGGAGAGCTTAAGTAACTCAATTGACTTTCAGTTGTTGAGGGCATTGATTTTTTTTTAATTGCACTTATGGTTTATAAGACCCAAAATAGCCGTGGACAATAGAGCACAAATGGCACTGTTAGTTCTTTAGGCAACTCTTGACATATTCTGACCTCTTAAGAGGGCCAGTTAATATATCAGGAGTTTCTGGTTCAAGCCAAAGTCTTCTGATGATACAACTAGAGGACAATCGAGGCTAATTTTCATTCCCAGGCACGGCAACTTTTCAGAGTCTCATGTCTCCACACAAGTTTCTGGGAGATATTCTGCCTAAATCAGACATGTCTGAATGTGACCTGTGACCTGTAGGCACCTTTTCTCTTTCCCAAGTGACCTTTGCTCTCAGAACTTTCCCCTGGTTTATATTGGGGGAAGAAAGGCATTTTCCAGGGAGAGTAATCATTCCTCATGTTTGCGGAGCACTGTCTAGTCTTCAGTGTTACAGAGAGCATTAAAAAGCCCTAGGTCATGCCTGCTTTTATAAATGAAGAATTGAGGTCAAGGAGGTTAAGTGATTATCCAAAATATTCCAGCCAGCAAGAGACAGGGCCAGCAGTTACCAGCCCAGGCTCCAGGAGGTCTCCGGGGAGACCTCCTTAAGTCTGTCCAGGTGTGTTGCTGCTCTGCCACCACCACACACAGGACTGGGGTGGGGAGACGAGGATCCAATCAAACGAGAGCGTGGGAGAGGAACCACAGGTCCTACCTAAGCCCTCTTCTTAGGCAGGGTCTAGAAGGCTGTGGAAAGGTACTCCTTCCGCATCTTCCTCCCACTTTAGAAAGTAAGTCAAGAAAGTAAAGCTAATGGAATCAATACAAAATAGACTAGCTCCTTCATTGGCCTGAGTTGTCCAGCTTAAGAAATGTTTGGGAAAGAGGATGTTAGAGAGACCAAGGTACTTATGAGATTAAAGTTAAAGAACATAAAGATTGTGCCTGAATGACCTGACTCTTTGAGGTGACACTTAGCAGAAGGGCAGCCATAGGTATCGGGTCTGGAAAAGAAGGTTGCAAGGGCTGAAAGGCCCTTGTTTTGACCCCTGTATGCAGGCCACAGGACTGGCACTAGTTCCACAGGTACACCCTGGAAAGAGTGGAGAATTGTACAGTCTCCCATGAATTCATTCTAGAAGGGTTTACAGGAATGTACTGTGTGCCCGGGGTGGGCATACACATATGCAGCCTGCATGGCCCCATCTCTGTGCGTTCTCAGTCCAGCAGAGAGATGAGAACACGGGGGCTGGAGGGGAGGTGGAGCCCAGGGTTAGAGGGGGCACGGTTAGCTCCACGGGGTGGAGGGTGATTAGGGCTGCCTCCCAAGGCAGGGCAGCTGTGCTCTCGTTCCATCTGCAGCCAGGAGGCTCACTGCTGACATGGCCTCAGGGGGATCATGCCGGTAGTGAACTGGTCCAAATGGCTTTCAGGTTGCTAAAGAGAGTCAGCCATCTTGCAGGAGTCAGTAGACTTATTGTCACACCACATCCGTGCTCAGAATCTAAGACATCGTTTTGGGGCTCCCATTTTCACAGCCAAATATCAGTAGACCTGGTCTGATATATGAAGATGAATTTGAAATCAATGGCAGTATTTTTCCCCTTGGAAGTGTGGTTTTAGGCATTGTTGCCTAAAAGGTCTTCCTTAAAGCACTCTCCATCCAAAATCTCTTTAATAAGAAAAACAATTGATATGTATCCATCTCTTACTTTGTGACAGGTGCTGTGTATGCATTAATTCACTGACTCCTCCCAACAGCCCTATGGGCAGGTCCTATTCAAGGCATACCTCAGAGATATTTTGGGGTTGGTTCCAGACCATAGTGATAACAAATTGTAATCTTTTTGTAGGTAGAGGGTCTTGCCTTCCATCTGTAAAAAACACAATATCACTGAAGTGTAATAGAGTGAAGCACAATAAAATGAGGCCTGCCTGTATTTTTTTTTTAAAGGAGATAGTATTTTATTTAATTTTTTAAACCAATATTGGCTCTGTGTTTTTTTAAGGTTTTTATTTGTTTATTTTTAGAGAGAGGGGAAGGAAAGGAGAAAGAGAGGGAGAGAAACATCAATGTGTGGTTGCTTCTCACGTGGCCCACACTGGGGACCTGGCCTGCAACCCAGGCATGTGCCCTGACTGGGAACCGAACCCCAGCAACCCTTTGGTTCACAGCCCTTGCTCAATCCACTGAGCTATACCAGCCAGGGCGAGGCCTGCCTGTATTAACTGCAATTTTGGGTGAGTAACTGAGGCTGAGAGAGTAAACGATCAGCCCGGGATCACATGGGAGAAGTGGCTTTGTGGGGATTTGTGACTCCAAGCAGCTCAATCACCACTTAAACTGGGTCTTTATCTGAAATAATGCAACATCCAAGGCAAATAAATTCCTGGTTCAGGCATTCTCAGAGGGGTGGGAGGGGCTTCTCAGTCTTAGAAAAGTATATAGTACGAGGAAATTATGTTTCCTATAATATTCACTATGTACTTTTATATTTTTAAAAGCATAATAATAAAGACTTTCAAACAGCCTTAACTAAAGACTTTCAAACAGCCTTGGGCATCCATAATGCCCAAGGGGGGCCAAGCCACAGGCTGACTATCTCTACCGTGTCTGAGCTAGACAGACTGCAGTTCGAATCCCAGCTCTACCTCTTACCAGTTGGGTGGCAGTGGAACATTTCATGACCCTGTTTAAGCTTCTGTTCCCTTCCCTGTAAATACAGGGATTAAATGACCTATTTAAAGGCTGACCACAGGGCCAGGCAGAGAGTAAGCCCTCAGAAGATGTTAGCTGTTGATGTTCTTTCTTAAAAGTAATTATTTTTTCAAAATTTAATCTATTTTTTCCATTACCATTTAGTCCCCTTCCACCACACTCTCCCCAGCAATCACCACACTCTTAGAAGCAGTTCAAAGAAGTGCAGTGGGGATTCAAAGAGGCTGAACCTGACGGTTTTTCAAGTTCACGTCCTGGCAGTGTTGCACTTCTTACCTCATTGGGAAGCGGCCTGAACTGTCCTTGTTCAGAACTATCCCCAAGTACAAGTGGAAGTGGTTCTGCAGTCTGTCAGGTCCTGGTAAACGTTCAGCAGTGGACACCTGGGCTGAGGGAGCTGGGCTACTTGGTATATATATCTTTATAATCAGTTTGGGGGGCATATTCTTCAAGGAAACGGCTTTGTGCCGGCTGAGCGAGATGTCCTTGAGGGATGGATTACTGGAGCCAGTGCTGGCGGGAGGTTCCACACACGGGTCACTGCACTCAAGAACCAGGTGGTAGGAAAAAGGTTTTACTCAAAGGACTGAAAGGAGCAGAACCTCAACTGGTCCTTGCTCCCACCCCAGAGACCCGGGAGGAGGTTATTAAAGAAAAAGGACACTTGTTAGACAGCAAGGCGGACTTTACTCGGGTGATCAGGCAACACCTGGGGCATGATGGCGGCAGAGGACGGGGATCGGCTATTGAGGGCCATCGGCTGTTGAAGGCGGGGGATTCTGTCTGGTTAAACTGACAGAGTTCTTGCTAAAACCGAATTTCCCAAGGAAGTGAACAGAAGTTAAGGGAAGGTTCGGGAGCCTAAAGTTTGGGCAAGCAAAGAATCTCTGTTGAGGCTGTAGCGCCCACATTCCGCAGTGCCGTCCGGCTGGTGGACTTCTCGGATGCCTCTAGTCTTTGTAAGGAGGTCACTGCTCTGGAAAGAGCTTCGGACAGGTTTACAAACCTCCAGCTGTGGGTCGGGGAGGACAGGCACCTTGCACCGTAAGGAGTCTTTGTCTTGCTGAGAAAATTGGCAGGGCCTGCCAGGCAGGTGTGGCTCAGTTAGTTGGAGCGTCGTCCCACACACCAAAGGGATGAGGGTTCACTTGGGTTTGATTCTCTATCAGGGCACATACCTAGGTTGCAGGTTCAATCCCTGTTTGGGATGTGTATAGGAGGCAACCAGTCGATGTTTCACTCTCATATTGGTGTTTCTCTCTCTCTCCCTCTCTCTCTGCAATCAATAAACATATTTTTATTTCGTTTTTGATTTTATTTATTTATCTTTAGAGGGGAAGGAGAGAGGGAGAGAAGCATCAATGTATGGTTGCCTTTTGTGCGTCCCTCCTTGGGAACTGGCCTAGCAACCCAGGCATGTGCCCCGACTGGGAATTGAACCGTGGCTGTTTGGTTCACAGGCCTGCACTCAATCCACTGAGCTACACCAGCCAGGGCTAATAAACATATTTTAAAATTTTGAAAAGAAAATTGGCAGGCCAGGAGTAAAGGGAATCTAGTGAAGAGAAAACTTGATTCCTGACGTAGGGGACAGCTTGCATCCGACCACAAGAAGGCTAAAACATCACTTGTGTTTCCACAAGGAGGCTAAAAACACTTCCTGTCCATTATTCCCTTTGTTCTGAAACCATCTGGGGGAGATGGAGGTTTTCCATCAGCCCTGGCAGCCTTTACAGCGAGCTGGGACTCTACCCAGAGAGGCCCGGAGCCCACGCTCAGGTGCACTGAGGACACAGTGCTGGAGGCTGCCCTGCATTCCCAGCCGGCCGGGTTTACCTTAAACAGTGGGGCGGAGGGGCAGGACCCCACCTGGTTCCAGTCACATTTATTATCAAAGAGATGAGCCATGAGCTCTGGCCACCGGAAGGTGATTTAGGAGAGAGCCTAGGATGGAGGCTCCCAGGTTACCTCTTTTCTGACCAGCGAGAGCTACATAGTCAGGACTGAGGCAAAGAGTCTCCCCACTCCCCACCCTCCCCTTTTCCAGTCTCGTCCTGGGAAGAAGTCTACAAACACAGATTATTTTTAGATTTAGAGGCAGGTTAATTCACTCCTCCCCTCGCCCCTTCCTTTGAAAGTCGAAGTCTTTTTCCGCTCCCAGCCGGATTAGGGTGCCGACTTCTCAGTGAGCTGTCCTTGAGCAAAGTGAGCCCAAATCTGCTCTGTGAGCAGGATGTGGGGACCAAGGGCCCAGCAGGCAGGCGTGCGGAGCTTCTGAGGCTACTGGCTGTCATGCTTTAAGTCGGAGCTCCACTTGTTCATCCAAGCAGTACAGGCAGGACCCCGTAGAACATTAACAGGGGAGAGGGGAGAAAGACAGAGAGAGGATCAGTAGCAGGATATCATTTCCAAGGAAGTATGCATTACTCAGGTAAGCTTAGTGATTCCCTTTCTATGATGAAATATGCTCCTATCCCGTTTTGTTTTGTTTTTACTTAAAAAAGAAAGGAGTAGCTGGCTGGTGTGGCTCAGTGGATTGAGCACTGGCCTGCCAACCAAAGGGTCGCTGGTTCAATTCCCAGTCTAGGGCACACGCCTGGGTTGTGGGCCAGGTCCCCAGTGGGGGTTGGGAGGCATGTGAGAGGCAAACACACATTGATGTTTCTCTCCCTCTCTTTCTCCCTGCCTTCCTCTCTCTGAAAATAAATAAATAAAATCTTTTTTTTTTTTTTAAAGAACTATCTCTTAAAAAAAAAAAAGGAGTGTGCTTTTAAAAAATTACCTAGAAAGGCCCTGCCTGGGCAGGTCAGTGGGTTAGAGCGTCAGCCCCATAGGCCAAGGTTGCTGGTTTGATCCCCAGTCTGGGCACATACAAGAATCAACCAATAAATGCATAAATATGTGGAAGAACAAATCACATCTCTATTTCTACCTCTCTTCCTTCTTCTCGCTTTCTAAAAACCAACTTTAGCCCTGGCTTGTGTGGCTCAGTGGATTGAGTGCCAGCTTGCAAACCCAAAGGTTGTAGGTTTGGTATCTGGTCAGAGCACATGCCTGGGTCGCAGGCCAGGTCCCCAGTTGTGGGTGTGTGAGAGGCAACTGATTCATGGTTTCTCTCCCTCTCTCCTTCCCTTTCTCTCTCTCTAAAAATAAAAAATAAAATGTAAAAATCAACTTTAAAACTTTTAAAAGATTATCAAGAAATATATCAAACATGAAAAAGCACAGCATACATTATAACTCATGAGTATAAACTCCTAACATCCCAATTTAATATTTAGCCTACAGAATTCCTTTTTTATTGATTGATTTTAAGGAATAAAGCATTACAATATCAGCTGAAGTCCTCCTGTGCTCTCTCGCCACTACCCTGCTCCATCCGAGGGGCTATGTATCTTTCCAGTCCATTGTAAGCCATTTCAAACCAGCAAGAGACATGAAAACTTATAAATTAGATACTAGCATCGAAAACATTCTTTTTTTACTTCTTCCTCTTCTTATGTCAATGACATCATCAACTCCACCACCATCATCATCATCATGTCTGATAGGACAACATCCCTATCCATCACGGATTGCAATACAATGTTCAAGTCACGGATTGTTGGTTTTGGAATGGGGCTGGAGTGGCCTTAATAATTGCAGTTGAGAAAACCAAGACTTAGAGGCGGGGTGTCTCCACATCGACAGTGTGCATCCTCAGGTGCAGAAACTGGGAAGGAGCCATGCGACTCTCCCTCGCTCCCTCGCACCCCCGCACCGCAGCGCCCCCCTCACAGACCTCAGCACAGAGCAGGCTCCCGGTAAACGCTCAGTGCGGGAGCGCCTCTGCTAATGAATGAATGAGCAGTCAAATCCTGCCCACAGTGCACATACGGTTCATGCTTTCAACTTCAACCTGATCAGTGAAAGTCTGTTAGGAGGGGGTTCATCTTGTTATTTAATATAATGAATGGTATGTTTTACAAAACTTCCTGCCTAAAGAAAAGTCTACTTGGAACCCTTGAAACAGTTCAGTTGGGCAATAGGTTTTATTTATTTTTTTTGTTTTAATTGGTTTATTATTATTTTTTATTTTAATTGTTATTCAAGTACCGTTTTCTGTCTTTTACTCCCATCCCAGTCCACCCCCTCAGTGCTCCCCACCTCCCTCCCATTTCCACCCCCCTTAGTTTTTGTCCATGTGTCCTTTATACTTGTTCCTATAATCCCTTCCCTTTTCCCCCTGAAATTCTCTCCCCTCTCCCTTCTGGTTACTGTCATCCCATTTTCTATTTCAATGTCTTTGGTTATATTTTGCTTGCTTGTTTGTTTAGTTGCTTAGGTTCCTGTTAAAGGTGAGATCATATGGTATTTGTCTTTTACCGCCTGGCTTATTTCACTTAGCATAATGCTTTCCAGTTCCATCCATGCTGTCGCATAGGGTAGGAGCTCCTTCTTTCTTTCTGCCACATAGAATTC